>PVJL010006444.1:0-92002 GCA_004026885.1 Lyroderma lyra | reverse complement strand
TTTGCATATGTTTTTCCAGTTTTCCCAGCACCACCTACTAAAGAGGCTGTCTTTTCCCCATTGTATGTTTTTTGCTCCTTTATCGAAAATTATTTGTCCATATATTTGTGGGTTTATTTCTGGGTTTTCAGTTCTATTCCATTGGTCTCTATTTCTGTTCTTCTGCCAGTACCAAGCTGTTTTGACTATTGATGCTTTAACTTAATCAGGAAACAAATTAGCTATTTAAAGGAAGTACTTAAAACGAGAAGTTATGCCCCACCTGTCCTTGTTCCTGGTGGATGGTGGCATAGAATCTGAGCAGTGCAGTTGCTAGTATAGTCAGGAGCGACCTCATTGCCCTCCTTTTCATGTCACAGGATGACAAAATAGTTTTGTCCAGTGGACGTGTGTTTATTCCTTTAACAAGTGTCTGTTGTGCGCCCTGTGGTGCCAGGCATTGTGACATCTGTGGTGACTTCAGCGTATAAAGCAAATCTTGATCTTGTGGATAACGTAATCTCATGGGGAGAACATCATCAAGCAAGAAACTATAGGGGGTTCTGGGGTGCTTTGGTCGTACACTTACTCAACTCAGGGCGTACTCATGGTCAACTACGCTGGAAGTTGGGTGGTAGTAGAATGCATTAAAAAGAAAAGTTGATTTCCTTTTCCCATCTGAATACCTTAATGTAAGCATAGCCATTGCTTGGAAGAAATGGAAGTGAAAATAAATTCTTTTTTTTTCTACCAATATAATGTTCATCTCTCAGTTATCTATACTGATGGGGAGGAGCAGTGGTGTGGAACATCCAGAATGCCTGATAATCATAAAGTCATGAACGCCTGCAAACAATTTAGATGCTATGTATTTTAGTGGCTTCACTTTCCTGGTAATATTTTGCTTCAGTGCACATTAAAATTAGTTTGCATTCTCTGTGTACACACTATCTAGACGATGAGAGAACGTGTCCAGGAAGTAGGCGGTATGGCTAACGGTGGCTTTTCCAATAGTTAACACACAGAACAATCTGTATGCACAGTAGCATGACACATGCCATTGTTTCTCCTGTCACAAACTCTCCTCCCTGTACCCCACATCAGTCTGCATCAAAGCAATCAAAACGATTCATTAATAAGCTAGATAGAAGCAATTTTGGAATTTTGTGAAAATAGTTAAAAATAAACGGCCGTCGACACATTTTTGTAAAACTAAAGGGGGTGGTCAGTGGTTATTAATAAAACAAACAGTGCCATCTACTGACTACATATTCTATTGGGAAAGTCAGATAAACATCAGTGTTGCGCCCCAGAACTTTCCAGTGCGATAGTGCCGTAGTCCTTCATTAGGTCTAGGAAAATCCTGAATTTCCCAAGAATTTTTACTTGTTTAAAATGGTTCACATTTATATCTCTAGTTCTGCTAACTGCAGTGGAGTTTCCACGTGTTAATGTATATACCCAGGGCTCAGCACAGTGTCTAGCAGCTCAGCGGCCCACAGTAATCTTCCCTTGAATGAATAATTGAAGGACAGCATTTAAGTCTATTGCAGTGAGTTAGAGATGCTGAGATCCTAAATCATCCCAAAGTGAATTTCAACTTTCAGTTCAAGGTGACATGTTGTCAAATCTTGTGGTTTTATAATTTCAGTTTCTGTTCGGTGCCAGCGAGAGGCTCAGACTTCATTAACAGAGTCCCAGAATAGACAGTAATTTACAGATATGCTCCTGCCATATCCTTCTGTGATCAGGCAGGCTGATAGCTGTCTGTTTACATAAATCTTCAACGGATGTCCATGAAAACTATCCCCTGGGCAGGGACAGAAATGCCAAGGACTGAGTCTCTGCAAACAGGTTGGATCTTAGAGATTGCTGCTGAACCTGTAGGTAATTCCCTGAAGAGGCAGACTCACATTGAATGGATATTAAGAAAAAAGTGTTTGAGCATTTCCCAGATAAACTGAATAACAGGCTAGAGAGGCCAATTTTGCAGACCACCTAGTTAAAATCTTCCCTCATCCATTAACAAGGGACACCCAGAGGAACTCTCTTACTTCTTTATGGAAAGGGGCTGCAATGCTGGGCACCTCACTCCATTAGAAAAGGACTTGCACTGCTACTGAATTGTAAAGCCACGCTCTCCAGGGGAAGTTCAGGCAGGACCACATGAAGGTGACACTCTGAAGGGAGGGACGGTGGCACCTCCTGTAAGGACCTTTAGGACGGGGGTCAACACAGGATGCTGAGGGTGCAGAACCTCAGTGAGTGACACATGGGACATAAGCAACCCACCCCCAGGGGACAGGGGGGGGAAGAGACTGCCCACTGGCACGAAGGTCCCAGTCATTTGAATGCCATTTGCGTTACTATCTCTACTTCCTTTTTAAATTTTTCTAATTAAATGTATTGGGGTGACATAAACTAGTAAAATTAGGTAGTTTTCAAGCATACAGTTGTACAATGTATCACCTGTATGTTCTAGAATACACGTGCTGTGCTGCACGGCATGCTCACCGCCCAGAGTCTGTTCTCCAATCACCATGGCCTTGACCCCCTTTACCGCCCTCTACCTCCCCAGCTCCACCCCCACAACCTCTGCTGACCACGAACTGTGTCTGTGTCTGTGAGTTTCTGTTTCTTTGTCTGTCTGTTCCTGTGTTGCTTTCGGTTTTATATGCCACATGGGTGAGGGGATAGGATTCTTGACCTTTTCCGTCTGGCTCGTGTCACTTAGCATCATGATCTCAAGATCCGTCCATGTTGTTGCAGATGGCAGTATTTCTTCTTTGTGTACTTCCTACACGTCCAGTCTCTGGATTGGCACAGGCAGGGAATATCTGGACCAGATTATTGGAGCAGTTGTTTTCAGTCTTCGTTGTGCTATCACCAGAGGTGTTTACTGAAAATTCAGATTCCTGGCTTAATTCATAGACTTGGAAGAAGGTTCAGGAAACATCATTTTGGACAAAACTTCCACCTGATTCTGATAAATATTATTTTAGCCACATTTTGAGAAAGAATTATTAGCTAAGAGAAAAGTTGCCCAATACGACTACTCTTATGTCGTCTTTATTTCCACGACAGGACAAGTGCCAGGAGTGCATGACTCTGCAATATGAAGTGCGCTGGTGACAGCGCCTGCTGACAGGCCTTCTCCTCACAGGCAGCAGAATGGGGTGGCGCCCCCGGTTTGCCCACGCCACCACTACCCCTTCCGTCCTCCCCGTGCTCTTGCCCACTGAGCCCCGACGTCGTCTCAGACATGACCCGCACGGTCCCTTTACGTCAGTATCAGCACCTGAAACGGTTGTTATTCTACTGCTGGACAATAAAATAGATCTCTACTCTGTAGGGAGGAGGAATAATCAAATTGAATCACCACTTCTTCTCTGAGTAATTGTTTTTCACCACAGACTCAAGTATCCTATAAATATTCTCTGCTCTAAACACGTTGGTGAGTGCTCTGAAACCACTGGCCTCCACAGTGAGGCGTGATCAGTAACTGCCAGACCGCATGCAGGATCACCTTGGCCGGTCTCCCAGGTCATTCAGGCCGTAGTTGCCCTGGAACTGTATGTTGATGAAAGATACGAAATAATACTACCTTCCTAATAAATCATTTGGTGCTAGATAAATTGCATTTCTAGCATTTCAAAATGCTGAAGAAATCCTCAAGTGACCCTAAGAAATAGAAATGGTAATTATGGCATTTCACTACAGTGTTGCTTACTAAAGAATACACAATTTCAAATTATATACACAATAGAAATCTAGGTAGATACATAAAATGCTAGGAAAAATTCCTATTTCAAAAGCTCATGGTGAACATGGCAATTTGGTTTCAAGTGGGAGAGCTTTAACAGCATTGATATTTTTAACACAAATCATGTATAAGTACTTTAGAACTCATTGTTCTTAAATCATTATGTACAAGAAAGCGTGTAAAATACACGAGAAAAAGAATATGAAATGAATGTATAATTTGTATCCAAAAAAAATGAAGAAAATAAAATCAAGTAATGAGTCCTTCAGAATAAGTATGATTTTCAGTACAATCATTCTTGAGCACTTTTAGGAAATTAACTGTGAGATTTGCATTCAGGGTCCTGTTGGGTTTCATACACATGGACTCTATCAGTAGGGAGGAGTACAGTCCGTACTTAAATGTTTCTGCCAACTTAGAGTCCCACTGCCTTCATATTTTAAAATGCATCCACAATTTCAATCCAGATTAGCCAGGACAAATACTGTTTTCTGAGAGCTTGCGTTAGGTTTATAGAAGACATGTTCAATCTACAAAAACATTGACACACTCACCTCTTCCTGGCACATGATTTCTTTCAATTAACTGTACTTCATGCAGATGTTTGCATAATTTACAGTTGGATGTCATTTTTTTTTTCTTTTTGTTACCAAGAGAGTCATGCCGTTTTAATTAATGTTGTTTCCATGCCGAGCAGATTCAGAGTCTAATAATATTGAAGTCCGTAAGAGGTCAGATGCCACCTGAAGAGACACGGACTGCAGTTCCCCTGATGGGAAATACGGGAATTCTTTCTGAACAAGGGACATTTCTCCAACAAAATGGAAGTTATTCTTTTTCAGAAGATGAATTTTCACAATAATATTTGGGCTATCAGTCGTATGCTCGTAAGGAAAAGCTGGTATTGTCACCGGCCTGGCCTGTGTCACCTGCACTTCCCCGTCCGTGATGCATAGCTCTGCAGGGCTTTTGAAGAGCTGGATAGAGGGTTCAAGTGCAAAAGAAACAGTACAATTAGGCAGGGAGATTTGAAAATCAATCAAGATCCCATTCAACGTGTTTCTCTCCAAAATGGTTATTGCCCGATTCCTTCTACCGTCCAAGCTGCGACACATGCGAAGGAAAACCTTGGCCTCTGGCTGGGTGCTACTCTGTAACAGGCTGGCTTGGACTGGACAGACTGATCGCCTCAAACCATAAAGCCCGAAAGGAATCTGCGAGAAGCCCTGAGCACGCTGTGCGCTTACGGACAGTCCAGCCAGAGGACTTGGGTTTAGACAAGAAGCCGTGTCACAGCGGAACCCCTCCTCAGTCACCAGGCCCCCTCGGGAAAGGGTGTGCTGCCCATGAATGGGAGGACCTCTCATCCCGGGCCTCTGGGTTGCTAGTCATGCCACATCAGCCCCTTGGGCCGTTCTCTCCCTTTGACTCTGATTCTGGGAAGACTTGTGACAGTGTCACCGTGCGGGCTGTGTCCCCTTCGCGGCTGGATCGCAAAAGCCACCCCGCTTCCAAGGGCTTCTCCTGGAGCATTCGCCTCCGAGAGTCCTGCACGCGGGCTCACACACTCCCACCCGACCCGGTCTGAGACCCAAGTGACCTGGAGCGGCGGCAGGTGGGCCGTCAGCCCGTCAGCCCGGTTCGGAGGTGTTCCCAGCGGAGGCTGTAGGTTCGGGGGCGCAGAAGAGGCCCCCTCACTGGGGGAGAGCCTAACCCTAACCCTAACCCGTGGGGCCTGCAGGGAGCGGGTGGTTCTGTCTAAACCTGAACCCTGCGGCGGTGTGGGATGCAACAGCGATCACCGCCAGCAACAGGCGTAAGACAACACCAGCCGGCTCAAACCGGGACGGTCTGCGGTCCCTGCAGGGATAAAGTGCATCGGCGGGCCCCAGGTCGGCGCGGGCTCGCACGGTGGGCGCCTGGAGCATCTGAAGAAGATAAAAGGAATTTGGTGAATCACTGTAAGACCAAGTTATATTTTCAACCCTTCTTTCTCCCAATTATTTTTTTTCTAATAAACAGCCTGAATCAACCGTGGCTCCCTTTGTCCGATGTCGATGCACTAATCCAAATCCAGCTGGCTGAAAAGTCAACGTGACCCGCACCACACATGTACGTGAAGGGAGCAGTGCTCCGCTTCACGCGAGATAGCCAACAAGAAGTGTCATGAAGCTTGCACACCCACTCACGACCCTGTCCCCCACCGACTCCCCAATTTGGGTCACTGGGTAAAAAGCATCACGCCCTAAGTCCTGCTCCCTAAGGGGACTTGTCATTGTCAAGCTGTCGTACCACACAACCTCCTCGCTTCTTGAAACCAGTCTAAATTCCCCTCTAGAAAGGCACTTGAGTTTTGCTTTGAAGTAAATAATAAGCACAAACAGAAAAAGAAAGATGACAAATCAGGTTTCCTATTCTGTGAAAGAAAGCAGTTTTCTGTAAGACACCCTCGAGAGAGCTCACGTCCCTTCACAGATGGAAACGTGAGCCTTACGGTGATCCCAGCCAGGATGCCGGGCACGTTGGGGTCATGGCAAGTCAGCGCGGGGTACTCGGTCACCTGCACGAGTGCTATCAGCAGGAATGTGTTTCTAAGCACACGGCGTTTCCCCTCGGTAGTGGAATAACAGGGGATAATAGGTAAAAACATCAGATTACTGCTTTGTCAAGGGTGGGAGCTTTTGTTCTCATGAAAGTAGACTCACATAGACATTTGGGTCAGAGACAGAAGGTGTTGGCATGGAGCTGTGTTGTCCACTGCTTCTAGAAAAGCCTCGAAGTTTAAAAGGAAAAATAAGCAGCAAAGCGAGTTCTTTTAAACTCGTGATTTATGCCCTCTG
The DNA here is from genome assembly GCA_004026885.1 of Lyroderma lyra. Taxonomy (NCBI): domain Eukaryota; kingdom Metazoa; phylum Chordata; class Mammalia; order Chiroptera; family Megadermatidae; genus Lyroderma; species Lyroderma lyra. The sequence continues at coordinate 85,420 of PVJL010006444.1, read as the reverse complement.
TGTGTCTCGAAACAAATCAAAATCATTATATTGCACACCTAAGGCAAATAATAATAGTAATCTGCTCCTGGAGTTTCATTTTATAAAATCTCCATGATTGATATCCAGTCTCTGTAATGGTGAGGGGCAGTTCATTACTGGGAACATACAATTCTGAGTGAATGTACAGACCTGTTTGTAACTGATCTCTTAGCAAGATTTAATATTCTGTGTGGCTGAGTAACGACTTCCTTTGGAGAATATATAAAGTTCTCACCTTCTTTTCCCGTTGTTTCTTTCTTCCATCACAGAGCTACAAATAACTGGAGTCTGCTTTCGAGACCAGAGGGAATGGGGAAATGTGTAACTGTTTCTAATTGTTAAATTTTTTTAATTTTAATTTTACAACTTTCATTTTATATTCAATTATATATTATAGTAGGTATTAAAAGTTCAAAGTTTGAGACTTCCTGTTCCTAAGTTTCTTGTGTTGCATCTCTGAATGGTGAGTTTTAGGAAATCATCATCTGTGAGGGAAAGTCAGTTCCGTCAACGATTCAGCATTTGGAAGCATCCAGCCAATCTTACTATATTTTAATTATGTAAAAGTATTATTTAACAAATATCTTGCTTTTTTTTTTTGTTTCCAGCGTGCTGTTGAAGCAGCTGAAAACAACTGACTTTAATTAAATCATAAGTGTTTGTTCCCAGAGTTTAAATAAACAAATTAAGAATAACCAAGAACTTCATAACAGTATTGAACAAGCTACGCAGTCTCAGACACCAAACTTGCTAGTTAGTCCACCTTTATTGAGGAAGTAGCTGAAGTCTTTTTTATTTACACTTCGATTTGTAAAGTCAAATCAGTTTTAATGTTCGGTTTATAATCTATTTTTTTGTGATCTAAGTTCAGAAGGAGCAAGACAAAGACAAGCTCATAGACCCAGGTTAGTGGTTACCAAGGGTCAGAGGGGAAGGGAAGCTTGAAGTGGGTGAAGGCGGTCACATCTATGGTGACGGAGGAGATTTTGGGTGGAGCACACAGTGTAACATACAGAGAAGCTTGTCCAGCCTGCGGCCCAGCACGAGTCGGTAGACTTCCTTAAAACACTCCGGAAATTATGCACGGACCTTGTTTTCAGCTCATCCGCTGTCGTTAGCGTGGGTGTATCGTGCGTGTGGCCCGAGACAGTTCTTCTTCGGATGTGGGCCAGGGAAGCCAGGAGGTTGGACACCCCTCAGCTAGGGAAAAATCAGCAATTTGAGGGTTTGTCTGTTCATATGCAGATGAGTAAGTATGAAGGGTTCAGACAAATGCTGCTTTCTTTCTGTGCTATTCTGGGAATTTAACACACACATTTTAAAATTAAAAATTTAATTTTGGTAGTAGTTTTACTCCATTACGTGAGTGAGAGACACGACTGTCATGTTTACTGGTGGTGAGGAAATGGCTGCCTTCAGCTGGCCTTGGGTTCCTGATCGGGACACGCCCAGCATGGGGCTCTCACCACGGTCTCTCTGCCGTTCACCCCTCTTCTCCTGCCGTTTCCCAAATGTGGTCCGCATCACGTGGTGCATTAGTGAAGTAAACAGCGTGTAAAAGCAGAAAGGCTCTGCTGTCGTCAAACACGCTGACAGGCTTTGGAATAACACAGCACAAGCCATTCGAGAACAAAGCGACCTGTGAAGAGTCTGTCTTTGCCTTCAGCATTTGTTAGATCAAACTGGAATAATGTCTTAGAAAATGTAAAAACCCTTTTAATGCATAGAAATGACCACAGAGGAACTATTTTTCTTGCCATGAAACCTGAGCGGTCTCTTGCCTTGAGGAAGAGAAAATAATGAATTTGGAAAGTGACATTCATATTTTAAATATTGCCAGGCTTGGTGATTTGTTTTTTATTTGCGGTGTTGTAGTGTAACTTGGAAGAAACTGGAAATGAATACTGATTAGAAATTTAATCAAAGAGTAATGAATGCCTTTTTGCCCTTTTTAAACCAATATTATTACTCATTTTCCCCCCAGAGTCTGGGTTTCCTAATAAAAACTAATGAAATTAGGACTCTGATGCAAATTCACAAATGGCCACTGGTCTGTACATGTGCCTAAAATGGGCCAACAGTCTCTGATGGGAGGATGTTTCAAAATAATTCTCGATTGTCAAATAGTTTGCAATCCACAAGATTACACAGGGAACAGAAGTTAATGATAGAATTCTAAGCCCTCATCTTAGAGTCAGTCTTAAATCATTATGTCATTATCTTTTCACCAATTAGGGATAATATTGTCCTCACACCCAAACACTGAAGGATAATCTCGTGAATATTGGGGCCCATCTTTCTGAGTCATCATTTTTTTGCCAGGACTTGAGTCAAAGTTAAGTATTTGTTGAATACAGTTCCTGACCAGCAAACTGATGAACCAGCAAGAAGTCTGAGGTCACTGGATTTTATAGCTACGTCTTTATAATTACTGTGGTGTGATTTTATTTATTTATTTTTTTTTGATAGAGCAGGTTTGCTATGGACCAATTCAGCAAAACCTATTAGAAAACAGACTTTCTCTTGATGTTTCAAGCTATTTGTATGTAAATGTAGTTTTACCTTATTAGTAATATATACGGCAAGCATCATGCCGTGCACTGTGCTTGACCTTCAGGCTCTGTGTGGACCAGGAAGTTCCACGGTGCGGCTGTTGCCGAGGACTGTGCTCTTGGTGTGTGACTTGTGACGTCAGCCTGGTTAAGGCCAGGTTCCAGCTTGTCGTAACCTATAGCCGTGTCCTCAGCCGCATCACTGCACCAATTGCAGACCCTGCTCCCTTCTTATTCCCGCACGGCCAGTAGGAAGCTGATGTCCTCCAAGTCTGTCCCCACGACTTCATCGCCTGCTCAGTGCGAAAGTGTTTTAGCGAGAATAATTGTAAACATCGCACCGCTGTGCTCTAGATCCGACATGCCCATTCCTTCCATCCTGCTGTATGCGTCCTGCTCACACGCCTCCAACAGCAACAGCTCGCTTCCCGAGTCAGTCTGGTTAGCTCCATCTTTGTTTATGGGCTGTGGGCTACACTGACGTAAGAGGGTATAATGGAGTCTTCCTAGCAAGGCAGCCACTCTTTTTGACAAGTTCCTACAAAACTTTCTTAGAAAAAAAAAACCACATTTTATGATACATTACTTTGCTTTTACTGCAAATTCTAATTTTTCCTGAGGAAATAGCATCAATTCTTAATATATTCTGAAAGGCAGTATAATAAAATGGTAAAGGAAATGGACTCTTAAGCTAGCTTGGTGATGATAAAATCTTAATTCTGCCTCTAGATGGGGTCACCTTTGTCAGGTGACTGTATTCTCTGAGCTTTCCTTTACCCACCTGTAAAAGAGAGATCATCGTACTAACTAGCTCTTAGAGTGTTTTACAAATTTCATATATTATGTATAAGGCACAGGTGGCATGTCCAATACACCATAGACATCATTGTTATTTGGGATCATCGCAATACAACGAGAGCAATTTTATTAGTATCTAGAACTTTCCATCTAAAATCTAAAACATGTCACTCAGCAATGGAAGACACCAGCCTGCAGGACGGAGACTGTTACTCAGCGGCATCTCTGACAACAGAACTTGTACTCAGCTTATCAAATCTGACACAAGGCGTTCAATTTTGCCCAATTCTACTGAAGTATCGTGCAGGTCAGTTTGTGTGAAGATTCTTTTACGGCGAGAGAAGTTAATGTCACTGCATTCCCCCCAGTAGCTGCTGTGGATGTGAACTTGGAGACGGAGGCAGAGTGCACCCGCCTCCCGGTCACTGGGCCTGACTTCCAGCAGCATAGCCGCCTCTGACCCCGGCGGAGGCTGCGTGTCTTTCTTCGCTGGACTTGGTTTCCCTAGTCGGCCACCACAACCTCTTGGCTGAGATTTATCCTTTAACTCCCAGTATTTATTTAAAATTTTTGACCAACCAAAACATTCCCCAGGCACTATCCAGTCTGCACTTCACCATTTTAATCCACAGAAAACGGGGGTCAAAAGTTCCTGCTGCTCCAAAAGATCAACCTTATTTTCAACCGTTCCTAATTTGTCCACCCAGTGACCCCATCAAAGAAGTGATTAGTGGAGGGATAGCTGTGTGGAAAACCAAGTTCTGAACTGGTGATCTGTGGGTCACTTAAAGCAGAGTGAAGTCTCCTCAACACGCACACGCACTGTGGCCGCGTGGGAAAGCAGCCCTGTGTGGGGCAGGGGACTAAGAAAGCTGAGCCAAACCAGGCTCTGTAGTGCCTCGAAGCAGCCAGCCCTCTCGTTTTAGTTCTCATCAGGTCAGTATTCACTGCCTTGTCATGACTGAAACCCAAAGCAACAGAAATAGCACATTAAGAAAGGACACTACAGAGTTTATAGAATATAATGCTTCAGTTTAACTATATCTTAACACCATCCTTCTGAGAGGACAGCTGATTGCTTTTGATTAACCCAGTGACTCTTGTGCCGCGGATAACACTGGGGCTTGTTTTATATTACTGTTGCTCTGGACTTTCCTAGATAAAGCTGATTTTAAGGTCCCCAAAAGGCTTAACACAGAAAGCCACCTCAAAAATCAGACGCTTCTATTTAACACTGAGAAACAGTAAATACAGAAATTGTCAAACTCATTATTGCAACTACCATGAACTTATTTCATTGTATAAATTCTTTCCGTTATTATAAAAACGTGCTCATCTTAGGGGGTTATAAATACACAGGATTTTTTGCTCTATATGCACTTACATTTTACAAGGTCACAGCCATGACACGATGTAAACACATTTGGACTTGATCTGTTTAGCAGTTTGAGAACTGCTATGTGGTAATTCAGTTGGCTTTTCAGGTGTTGTTTTCTGTGCATTTGTTTTTGTTGTTTGTTTTTTATTAAGAGTTTTAACTGTAAAGCCCTAACCAAGGCTAATCTGAATGTATCTAGCTTTGAAAACATTGCCATGGCATCACTCCATAGTGACCCAACCCAAGAGATACTGGTTTCTGAGCTGCCGCGTGGTTCTTCCTAAGACATGTAATCTGTTCATCTGTCTTTCCACCACGTATTATTGACACCCAGCACACGACCGTAATTCACACTGAGCACCTCTCCGATTTCTCTGCTGCTGAACCTGTTAGGTACTGCATCCCTCCTTCCTCAGTATGAGTAGTTCTTGCACGAGTTGCAGGAACCCAAAGAGAACGAGAAAGAGAAAGTCGGCCGTGTGTGGGGACCACGTCATTATGGGAAAGAGCTCTTTATGTCTGGCAAATTATTGCTTTGATAGAGCATGTTTATACTAGAGTATAAAAATGTAGATGTTGTGAGCATAATAAAAAAAAAGAAAATTTTTAAAAAGCTTCATGGAAAGATACAAAATATGATTTGGACTTAAGGGCTTTGTGATAGAAATGTATTTCTTAGGCTATAGTTTTCATGAGCTCACTCATCTTTCCCCCATATTTTACTGTTTTGGGGGGTTTTTTTTGCATGTTTATGGCTGTATTATTATATTTATGGTCATATTATGTGGCCCTGTTATTGTTAACCCTCTGAAATTATTACTGATATATCGATGAGTGTTATTCCACAAAACTAAAGCATGCACTAGTGCTCATTTTTTTCTGGACTCCCATATCCTTTCTTAACATTTTCTGCATAATAGCTGCCATAGCTTTCTACACTGAGATCTTTACAGAATATTAAATTTTCAGCATCGTTTCCTAGTTTAACTATGAGTATGTATCATTTGATTGAGTTAGCTTTTTCAAAATAGGATCTGCATTTTTACTTATTTTTTATTTTTCTATTGTTAAATTTATTGGGGTGACATTGGTTAGTAATAATTACATAGGTTCCAGATGTACAATTCTATCGTGCATCATCTATGTGTTACATTATGTGTTCTCTTTCCATCACCATATACTTGACTCCCCCTCCCTCCTTCCCCACCCCTCCCCCCTTGCCCTTAAGTAGCCACTAAACTATTGACTGTGTCCATGAGTTTTTGTTTCTTTGTTGCTTTCAGTTTTATATTCCACATATGGATCTTGGTTTTTTCTGTCTGGAATATTTCGCTTAGCATGTTGATCTCAAAGTCCATCCACATTGTCACAAATGGCAGTATTTCATGTTTTCATACAGCTGAGTAATATTCCATTGTGTAAATGTACCACAGCTTCTCTACCAAGTCATCTATCAAAGGGCACTTGGGTTGCTTCCATGACTTGGCCACCATGAATGCCACTGAGATGACCATTGGGATACCTAAGTCTTTGAGGACTAAGGTTTTCAAATTTGGGAGGTAGATACCCAGAACGAGGGTTGCCAGATCACATGGTAACTCCATTCCCAATTTTCTGAGAAACTTCCAAACTGTCCTCCATAGTAACTATATCAAACTAAAAAGATTCTGCACAGCAAAAGAAACCATCAACAAAGCAAAGAGACAGCCAACCAAATGGGAGAAAATATTTGCAAACACATCTGATAAGAGACTAACATCTATAATATATAAAGAACTTGTATGACTTAACAACAACAATAAAAAAAAATAATTCAATTAAAAAGTGGGCCAAGGACCTAAACAGACACTTCACCCATGAAGCTATACAAGTGGCCTACAGATATGAAAAAACTCTCATCCTCATCAGCTATCAGGGAAATGCAAATCAAAACCACAATGAGATGCCAGCTCACACCTGTCAGAATGGCTATTACCAACAAGACAAGGAATAACAAGTGCTGGAGAGGGTGTGGAGAGAAGGGACTCTGGTACACTGCTGGTGGGAGTGCAAACTGGTACTATTGCTATGGAGGATCTGTATTTTTAGATATATAATGTTCTTTTGAAAAAATATCAATGGAAATGGGCAGTACAGAGCCTAAATACATTTTTAAAACATTCAAGTGATATTGGGACAGTAACATATTATCTATATGAACATTAATCAAATGTAATGCAAAGTAAGTTTTCATGGTTACACTTGGGTGGATTTCTGAGTTTTTTGAAGCATCTTAAGCTCATAATGAAGATATATATACTTGTACGCACATACACACACACACACACACACACACACACACACACAAATATAAAGCTTCATCTCAAATAATTTTTAGAACGCACCTGATACCTGATGTTAAATGTGAGCACCGTGCTGTTAGCTTCATCAGCAGAGAGAGAAGCCAGCACTCGTTATTTTTCACTCCTCTGGCTTACAGGCACCCACAGGCGTGGGATATAAAAAAGAACTGCTCTTTACTGTACCGTAAATACATTATTCTAAATGATTTCTAATATTTAAGAGATTCCATTCGGGCACTGTTTCCTACTGTGTTAATTGAAACTTTCTAGGAAGTTCTCATAACACCTTCCCCTTGAAATCTTTACCTTTAGCTAGATCCAAAATGAGATGTCATAAGTCTGTCGTAAAGATGCAGTGTGTCTGTGACCATTTCCTTTTCTTTTTCTGGGGAATCTAGTCCATCTTCTGTAAATGAGAGGTTAGAGCACATAGAAAGCCAAGGGGAAGGTCATTGACCAGGTGGAAGACCAGACACAGAGCGAAGTGGGACCGTCAGGAGAGGCACGCTGGGCTCAGATGCCATTGTGCAAAGGTGACATCGTTTAGTCCTCAAGAACTGTCACTGCTGGACGTTCCTAATCGTGTCCCACGTAGGAATCTGACCGTTTGCCAGTTTGACATGGACCTTTCTCTTTCGTGATTATTAATGTTCATCCAGAATTTGAAAAACAGTTAAGCAACGTTGTATTTTGATGTTTGGAGACCGCGCTGATTTACATTTGGACGGGAATGGCTGTGTCTCTCGCGAGCCCGAGCTGTCTGGTTTTCAAATGTTGGACAAAGGAAGGACTGTGAAATTTGAAATCTGCCGTTTTGACCACCAGTGTCAGCCTCTTTACTAATGATTTGCAAAGGTCATGAGCAATTTGAAAGGCCTGCTGTGGTAATCAAAAGGGCTATGGAGAGCTTTTTCCAGGGATTCTCCCAAAGCCAAGGTCCGTTGCCCAGATCTTGGACATCCAAGCCAGAGACTGGCACAAATACTCCAGCACAAGCAAGAGTGGGATAGATTTTAAAACGTAATTTGGAGCATAAACAGGCACAAAGGCATAGGTGTTTTGTGATTTAATTTATATAAATTTCAAAAACAATCATATAAGTGGTTTAAAAGTCAGTGCAATGTTGACTTTTAGGAGTAAGTCAGAAGGTCATATTTGAAGTGGGTAAGAGAGTTACTTCTGAGGTTCGGGAATATTCTGTTTCTCGGCCAGGTGGTGGTTACACAATTAAGTTCATTGTATAGAAATCCATTTAAGTGTACATTCATGATTCATGCACTTTTCTGTATGTACATTAAATTTTAACAAAATATTTTTTTAAATGAATGTAGTCTAGGAAGATGGTTTTAAGAAATAATACACCTTAAATTTTCAGACAGTAACTGTATGAAGGTCCAATTCTTCAAAAAAAAAAAGAAAAAAAGTTTTTTCTAGCCTCTTAAATTGTCTCACGTCCTAGAAAATGAGAATTATCACTGGGTTACATTTTATGGTAAGCACATTAGAAATTACTGTGTTCAGTATAATGAACAAGAAGTGCAGACTGTCATTTTCCTTGTGAAATATCACAGGATGGCTAGCCCTGCATGCCTCTCATATCATATAATCATATTTTATATTTTGAGAAAGTACAAAAGAGCTCAGATAGATAACAGAAACGGTTTTGCAGTAAATAGCTGACTGACTGTAACCATTAATCTGGTCTGGAATGTGGTTTCGAATGTCACATTAAATTTTAAGTTATTTCATCCTATGAAACTATATGTTGCTAGAAAACCAAAGCCACTGATGAGGAACTGATCAGGATGTGATAATAAGTTATCTAGAAATTTCAACATATTTTCTGTGCTATCATGCTGATACAGCGTGTTCCATCTTAGCAAACTATTTTGTAAAACTTCTGAAGACCTGGAAGAAATTCTGAACATCATTTTTCAAAGGAAATAAACTATGAAAAGGGTCAGGAAATTGCCTTCAAAAAGAAGGACCAGATTTAAAATGAGGAAAATATATTTATAAGTCTAGTTCAATTTTACCGCAAAGCAGTGGTTATTTTATAACTCTGGTGGATAAAATACTGTCATGTAGGTGGAAATGGCCTGGCCCTGGGATACAAAGCCGTAGGGCCCCTGTGAGGAGCAGATGGCCCTGAGGTCACATTCTCACTGTGTCACCTGAGACACCTGAGACACTCTGTTGCCTTGAGATCACTCAGCCTCCCCATTAAAAAACAAACAAACTGGGAATAGTTTCCTCAAAGGTGTTTAATGAGCACAGTTTGGATTGTTGCTGTCTCTCTCTCCAGCACTGTCACAAATAGGTAAAAATCTATGTGGCTTTGATGAAAGGTCTCTAATAAATGTTTTAAAATGTTTTCCCATTTTTACTGATGAATTAATAGATTAAAATATGGATATATGTTTGATTCTTGAGTTATAATCAGTGATACTTTTTAGTTACCTCAATGACATGGCATTGTTCCATGCAAATAATACACGTTCTATTCAGATGACACATTTGTTTCATTTATTTATTTCTCCAATCTTCTCATTATTACTTTGGTTTAAGGGGATGTTGTCCAAATATATCTCCCCACGTAAATGATAATTTTTATGATCCAATTATAGTTCCTAATTATGATAACTAGTATCAAATTTATTCATCCATAGAGACCTATTTTACTATTATAAAAGTACATTAATTAGTATAATGAATTCAGGTGAATAAAATTGTGAATATGCTGAAGAAATAGGAAGAAGATGCATAAGTACTTAATTATCATATTATACGGCATGAAATATTCTTTTATATATCTTAACTGAGAATAACACTTAATTGAAGCCTTCTGGAAGGGAAACGAATTTAGCTGTATTTATTCCTTCAAAAAGATGTTGATTGAACACCTACTTTGTACCAGTAACTGTATGTAGTCTGTAAACTAGGACTGCAAACGGAACTAAACAGGAATCTCTGTTTTAGTAGAACTTTGGTGTTGAAGGAGAGAGACGGTGAATGAGTAAGCAAACGGAGACGTAAAGTATGTTTACAGGGAAATAAACATCCACAAGGGAATGGAAGTCGTGTGGGTGACAGGGAGCTGGCAGGCAGGAGGGGCACTGGGGGTCAGCATGTCTGGGCCCTGCCTTCCTGTCTGATCCAGGCTCCCAGATACAACGGGGTGAGCCGTGCTGGACCGCACAGGCTGAGGCTGATTCCCCAGGGGGAACGACACCTTAAATTCAGCCGGGGGGTCGGGGGGCATGAGGCCCAGCTGGGAAGGCAGGGACGGTGGGGCTTGGACCAGCATGGCGCCCCTGAGTGGACAGAAAGCTGATGGCACCTGTGAACTGAGTAGACGCAGGGATAAGACAACGAACAGAACCCGGGAAGCCTCTGCGGCTGCGGGTCCGGCGATGTGCGTGCTCCAAAACGTTCGCTGTGCAGGGGGGACAGGCAGGGAAAGTGAGGGCGGGGGTGCGCCAAGGGTCATTACGCCCGGCTCGGGGTTGACTTTCTCTAAAGGGACGTACGCCATTTGGTTTTATGCCCATGGCAGTGATGTCCAACGAGAGGACAAATTTAGGATTCTAGGTGAAGATTGTTTTAAGAATGATTTCTTTTTATTTTAAGAAGCCTGGAGAGGATGAGAATTAGGGGGACATTCAGGGAGCTGGACTGGATGCTGATGGGAACCCATAGTTTTCCTTACAAAGGACTGGAGATGGGGACAACGAGGAGAGAGACGGGGGAGTGAGGTGACTACGACGCATTGTGGGAGCCTTGCTCGTATGCTCTCAGTGTGTAAGGAGGCAAAGCCCCGGGGAGGAGCAGAGGGTTACAGAGGAGTAAGAAGATGGCAACCACCTTTATTAGGAAGGAAAGTAAGTGTCTCAGAAAAGTGTAGTAGGGTTTCAAACCAGTGACACATTTTGTTTATTTGGTAATTTTACACTTCAGCCTTCTTTGATGTTGTTCACAATAAATATTCACAGTTTCTGGCATTCTTAGAGGTCAAATCGATACTTTAACAAATGAAATAATGACCAACCTACCATTTTTGGTTTCCTTTCTTTCGAATGTAGATTTACCGATATAGATTGAATATCTATCACAGTTATATTTAAAGAGAGATGTCCTCTAAAAATAGTGACAAGTACATTTTAATTAAACAACGTTGTCCCATGTGAGAGGAGCCACGTGCTTCTGTCTCTGGTTGGACCAGCGTCAGGCCCGAGTGTGTGGGGACCTTTCTGTCGCCCACCTGCACCTGTGTCCCTACGCCTTGGCTAGGGCGGTGCCCGCCGAGGCTTTGCGCATTTCCATCTGTTCTGTATCTTTCAGGTGTACATTAATTTTGAATCTATATACATTGGTCTAATACTAATTCCTCTTTCTCACTGTTCAATGCCCTCTCTTTTTTTGACATCCGTGTGGCTAATCTGAAATCTGTTCTTTACACACAGTGGTTTTAATCCCATAATAATCTTCAGTGACAGCAAATGGGAAACAAGCTGAACGGACAAACATAGTAATGATAAAGTGAAACACGAAGAAGTGTCACCGAATGTAGTCATTAAAACAAGGCGATGGTTTTGAGGGATTTCGGTAACACATTTTGTTACAATGTTAAATGAAAAGGCATGACACAGTGCACATGAAGTATTTTTTAACACTTCCTACTTGTTCCAAGAAAATTTAAGATAGCTTCGGAAAGCCCATAGTACCCAACATGACAAAAATGTATAAAACTTAGCAAATGATTGAAAAAGGAATATCATTAGGGAAAATACAGTGAACCCCTATTAAATTTTCTTTCCAAACATCTACCAGAAGATGTTATACACATTTGCTATATTTGGGCACCAATCTTCATCTAAGCAGCCTTGAAACTAGCTCTTCCTGCCACACACACACAGACACAAGGCGAGACGGTTCCGGAACTCAGAGCTAACTCAGAGCGGCCGCCGGAGGGGGCGGACCGGTGCTCGGCCGCCAGCCCAGCCGACACGGCGCCGGCTGGGCCCCGCTGAGACGCCCTGGCTTCCTGGCGTTCTCCACGCAGCTGAGTTCTCTTCAGCAGGACAGGACAGAAAGCACAAGGGGAGGACGTTCCCATCTTCCTCACAACACTGCTATCGTCAATGTGCAACTAAAACGAGGTGACGTGCTCTCTTGGTTTATCAAGAGACAATCTCAAGATTCGGACTCATTTATTTGTACTAAAGTGAGAGTGACCACTGCCGCCGCTGCTGCTGCTGGATTATTGTCTCAAGTATAGTTTTCTAAGCAAAGAGCAGCAGTGTCCAAGCTTTTGGTTTCTCTGGGCCACCTTGGAAGAAAAACTGTCTTGGGCCTCACATAAAACACATTAACACTCAATGATAGCTGATGAGCTAAAAAATAAATAAATAAAAATTTGCAAAAACTAAAAATCTCATTATGTTTTAAGAATTTGTGTTGGGCCTCATTCAAAGATGTCCTGGGCCACAGGTTGGACATGCCTGGCTCACTGCGTTGGTCCAGAATTTCTGACCATGGGACAGACATGTGTCTCCATCCTATCTTTACTTCCATCTTTCCTCTCAGAGCTGTCAGACTCGTGCCAGAATGTAACGGGGCTCCTTGTCTACCCTTGCTCCCCATAACATTACCCTTCAAAGGAATTTTACACAATAAAATCTCCCTGTACCTCTACTCCTTTCTTCTCATCTGCTTCTTGGAACTGACACTGTATGCAAAGGCATGCTTAGATTAACGGAGCCTAAGCTGAGTTAGAGAAAAAGAAAGCTATGCTGACAGTAATAAAGTGTCCATTTAGTAGGATCAATAACTTTAGGTTCTTAGGTAACAACGGACTGTTGGGATAGGGATAGTATAATAGAAAAGGAGACTGGAAATAGAGCAGGTGCTCTTAAAGTTTAAATTATGGACAAGGTGCAGTTTGTCTGCAATGGGAAGATAGCTGAGGTGTAGCCATTGGAGTGAGTGCCTGGGGAAGAACGGGGAAAGAATTGAGAGATCTGAGTTCCGAGATTTTCCTCTACGTGGATATTGAAATCATCGAGAATTATCAAAGCAGGAGTTTGGGGAATTAGACATCTAATCTAGAATTGTATCTTCATAGAATGAGGAGGCTGACTTGGGTGTCTGAAAATGTCTGCAGTAAGGACAGCTACTGGGTGGTTTACTCTGATGATATAAGATTGAAAGCTGACTGATTTGAAGAAGAATAGAAGAAATAGTTCTGGAAATAGCATTGAGGATGCAGATACTGGCAATTTAAAATCAATGGAGTGCACAGAAAAGTCACAGATGTGTGAGCAGAGCCCTATAGCATGTACTGCTGAGCCAATGAATTTCGGTGCATTTCTGCAGAGAGTGTTATATAGTAAGATAATTGAAGGTTCTAGTTGAGTTGCTTGGCTCTAAACTGTATTCCCTTAGAATCCATACACCTGAAATTTACCCAGATTATGTCTATTATTCCTAGTTGAAGGAAAATGAAATTTGACCCTATAGTTATAAAAAAGAATCCTTTTTCCAATATAAAAAATTAACACAACCTCAGGCAACAGTGAGTGTGTCAAATACTAACATCCAGAGAATTTAGATTAAATTAGACTTCACATCTGAATCAAAGTGTGGATAGCCAGAAGCAATAATATCTATTACTACACTGGGAAGTACTGGTTTATAGTTAACCATCATATTGTAAGGACAGTAAGTAAATAACAAGAGAAGAGATCACATTTTAATCCCAGTAATAGCTAAGTTGACAATTTTATTAATAAAAAATCAAACATTACTTATTTAGTAATATTTTATAACTGATTATGTATTTTGTCATAAAGTCTATAAGGGGCATAGGTGTAAATGAAATAAAAACTTGTTAAACTAGGAAAATAAAAATGAGCTCCACAGATAGCAAATAAAAAAAGGGAAAACAGCGCACTCCAATGATTGATTCTTGATATTGGAAACTTCTGCCCAAAACTGGCCCAAGGTGCACCCAGGTAAGGGAGTGTGTTATTGTCACACGTAACTACAGCGACACGGCGTTGCCCAGTGAAGGCCAGGTGTCGGCCTGAACATCGGACCCCAGTCTACACGGGACATCGTTCCAGCAACTGAGACAAGCCCTCTCGCCTCAGGGCCTTGTGCATATTGCCTCCTGGACCCTTCTCTACGCAGATTTGCTCCCCAACATGCCACCTCATCTTTCCAATTTCCACTTCATTGTCAGTTCCCTTAGAATCAGTGTCAAAACGGAACACTCCTCAGCATAGCTGCTTGTTCACGCTTTTATTGGAGGTCTGTTGACTTTTATTTAACTAATATGCAAAGTCACCATTCCCTTAGGGAAGGAGCACCTTTATTCAACTGGGAAGATATCACAAGCTTGCTTCTGTCTTCCCAACTAGAACCGTGTCTGACACGAAACAGGTGCTCAGTTATCGTGGAATGAATGCTTAATTTTGCCTTTCTCTTTTTAATTTTGTATGACCAAGAAATTATTAACAAGAAGGAACAGGGCCTAAATGAAGTCACTTTGGCTAAGCCCAGGACCCCAGACCAAAACTGTAACCTACTTGCAGTTACAGCCTCCCCCAGGAATGTAGTCTTAACTGGTCACTTTGGAATTTTCTGGTCAGCACCAATAAGATAATCTGCCACATAGGCCATTGCATCCCCCAAAAGAAGATGGGACAATCCTCCTGATAGATCCTTTCAACCCCCAAAAGGAGGTGGCCTTGCCCAAATTCATCCTCTCCTTACGACTCCCTTGTCTTGCCTTTAAAAACATTCCCTGCTCAGCACCCTTTGGAGCTCCTCTCTTCTTGCTAAATGAGATGCTGCCTGATTCACGAATCGTTCAATAAAGCTGTTAGATAATTAAAATATTTATTCAGAACTTGTCTGTCAGAGACTCTGTCCATCCAGTCTTTGTTCAACAAATGTTAGTTGCAAGTCTACTAAGTGCTTACAGTTTATCTGATAAACATGGTCTGAAATACTTTTTGTAATGGTGAAATAGCTGTAGGATATCTATAGCAGGGAAATTAGCCAACTGGGATACTGAGGGGGTAACCCTAAATGTTGACGATAAGTAGCTACCCCAGAGGGCAAATGGACACCTAAACTGGTGGCTGTCAACACGGTCATAGAGAAAAATCAGACACCGTGCATTCGTGTGATGGAGCTTGTAACTGTGGTCTCGTTGTAAATGACATTCCATTTTTATATGTGAATTTTTCACATTAACTTAATGTGAAATAGCAGCATAACATTTTGTGAATTTAGTCTTCTTATTCCCCTCATAAGAATTAAATGGCTGAATGATGATTAAATTTCTAATGGTGATTTTATAACTATTTGGAAGTGTTGTTTTTCTTTGTTGTCTGTACCAACTATTAACATTTCTAGATTCTTTGATTTGTAAATTTCTCTCCCATCATTTTTAAAATGAAGATTCTCTGTCTCAGAAAAACACTCTTCTACAGTTCACATGTTTAAAAATACCATCATAATAACTGATACAGAAGTTTGTTGTCATTTATTCATACTAGTTTAACAGAAAGGACTTCTCCTACCACAGCATTTAATTCTTAAGAATAGTCTGTTTCTGTAACTGTGAATCACACAACATTCAAAATGACACTATTGAAAACATGTAGTATTTAGGGGAAATGAAACATGTTTGAAAGTATAATTATAGACAGTGCTTTATTCCTTTTGTGTTTTAGTTTGTTTCTACTTGTTTTGCCTTGAGTTAAAAAAAAAATGTGTGTGATCATATTTCTTTTGCAGTATTGTGGAAGCCTTTGAGAGAGGGGGGGTTGGGCTTTTCAAATCATCTGTAGGGAAACTCGTACATACACAAATCGAAGCCGTGCTGAACCAGTTCCCATTTTCTTTCTCTGGCCGGTGTTCCTGAATTCAGTAATATGCAATTATAGTAAGTGCCAAAATGAACACTAACTCAATAGAAATAAGAAAACAGGCCTGGTGCTCTTGCTTTTGAAAAGTAATTACATAGCTGCATCAAGGAAATAAGAATTGTCATGTAAAAAACACCGAAGCTAAGCTAAATAGGAATACTGGAGATCGCTATGGCAGGACAGAAAGGCATTTGGACTGTTATGTGTGAAGTAGGTCAACAGAAAACTATTCAACATAATGTGTCTGAAAATACCTCTCAATTGCTTTTTTCACACTGTTGTGTGTAGGCTTTCTGGGAAGGCCAATTTCAGTCTGACGTGGAGTGACAGGAAACATTTTAAAAAGTGGTTTTGGTTTAGAAACCCTGCCTCATCTTCATTAGCTCCATAACCTAAAGCTAGGATGATGGCTAGTGCCCACCCAGCGTTAGTCTTCTCCCTTGTATTGGCAACCTGAGTCTTTGGGAGCTTCCAACACATACCCAGGTCCTGTTGGCACTGACGTTAAAAAAAAAAATCACCATTTACACAATGGAGTATTACTCAGCCACAAAGAGGAATAAAATCTTACCTTTTGCAAAAACATGGGTAGAACTAGAAGATAGCGTATTAAGTGAAATAAGTCAGACTGAGAAAAACAAATACCAAATGACCTCTCACGTGGAATCTAAGGAACAAAATAAACAATCAAAATAGAAAATGAAGTTTTTTGGGCACAGACAATAGTAATTGCCAGAGGCAAATGGGGGTGGAGGGTGAGGAAGGCCAGAGGGGGTTCAAATACAAGGTGATGGAAAAAGAAATGACGCTGTGTGGTGAGAACACAATGCAACATGTGGACGATAAAGAACAGTACACCTAGAACCTACGTAGTTTTACTAACCAATGTCACCCCAATAAATTTCATTAAAAATGCATTAAAAAGATCACCCTGGATTACCCCAAGGACGGTCTCAGCATTTGAGAGAAAGGACCAGCTATTATGTTAGTGATTCCTGTTGTCAGTCACCCAGCTTTCCCAGGACTTCCTAAATGGGGAACTTCGTGGGTGGGGCAGCCTGGTTTCTCACCTAGTTGTTTTGCTAGTGGCCATCACATGGCTAGCAATGTTTATTCTAGGTGGGTGTCTTTGAAAATGGATCCCTCAGCAATCAGAACCTTAATCTCAGGCTGACATTATCATCAAAAAGCCTAATGCTAGGCACTTATACTATCTTGCCAGTAATGCAATTCAAGTTTTAAGCAAAAGTCAGAATTCTGGAAAACTCTTCTTAGTGTCTCAGTATTTATGGCTTTTCTGATGAGATTGGTAGTGATTTTTTACACTGTATAATGAGATGTGTCAACATAATAAAACAATCAGTATTTTCTGAATGGCTAGTGCGTGAAGTTACAAAATCATACATTTGTAAAAGATCTATTCAAAGTGGATTTTAATGTAAGAGAAAATGAAGAGTCCTTTGAGATGATTTTAGATTCCACACTGCAAGTGAACACTAAGAAACTAATAGTTATTGAGTGTTGGTGTCCTATCAGAGAAATTTACCCACAACTGTCTTCAAAGACTATTATAATATGCCTCTTTCAACTACAGAACTGCCTGAAGCTAAATCGTCCTTGTTTACTTCAAGGAAAACCACGTATCAGAGTAGACTGGGTAAAGAACCAGATATATTAATCTAGCTGTTATCTAATTAGTCGAATATGCAAAAAGTCAGGTTTGCAAAAATATAAAGCAGTGACACTCTTCTCACTAGTTTTATATTTTTTATTTGAAAAGTATAGGCTTTTAAATAAAATATATTGTGTTAACTTGTAATAGGTTAATTACTGCTATTTCTAAACAAATATACATATTCTAAAAGTCTTTTAATAGCTAATATGGAAAATATCAGTAGATATCATCAATATGGACAAAACCATTTTTGTGTTCTGCAGTCATTTTTAAGAGTTCAGAAATTCTGACTCCAAAATGTTTGAGAACTCCTCTAATATATTATTATTCATTTGTCTATTATTCTTACTGTGTCTTAACCTACCAGGTCTGACAGTTAAGTTCATGAACTTGTCACTGTGAGCTTACATTGACAGCACTGCCCAAACAGTTTGGTAAGGTGTCATAACCTTGGTATATCTGTGTAGATGTGTAGCGGTGTCTTGCTGAATGACATTCATTATTGTTGTTGTGTTTCTGTGTGTTATTGTGAGAATGTTGGAGCTTGAATTAGAGCAATGAAAAGACATTGGATTTCTTCTTAAACTTGGAAAGAGTGGAAGTGAAATCAAGGATATGTTATTCCAAGTTTATGGGGATAATGCCATGAAGAAAACAGCAGTGTACAAATGGATTAAACGTTTTTCTGAGGGGAGAGAAATTGTCACTGATGAAGAGAGGTTAGGGCGGCAGCCAGTAATGAGCAGAACTGATGAAAACATTGCAAAAATTTGTTGAATTGTGGGTCAAAATCATTGGCTGACTGTGAGAAACATAGCAGAGCAAGTAAACATTAATAGAGAAACAGGAAAATCTGAACTGAAAATCTTGCCATGAGAAAGGTATGTGCAAACATGGTCCCAAAGGAGCTCACCCATGAATGAAAGCAAGGGAGAGTCGAAGTTTGCCAAGACCTTTTGGAGAGTCAAGATGACATTTTGGGCCGTGTTATCACTGGTGAGGAAACACGGGTGTACCAATATGACCCTGAAGCAAAGTGTCTAAGTGAATAACGAAAGTCAGCCAATACTCCATGACCAAAAAATTTCTGTCAGTCCAAGTCAAGAGTCAAAACAATGTTGCTAACCTTTTGTGGTATCAGAGGGATTGTACCAACTGGATAAATGGTCAACCAAAGTGAAATAAGCCAGACAGAAAAAACAAAGAACTGCATGATTTCACTCATATGCGGACTATAAAACTGAAAGCAAAGAAAAAAAGAAATGAACAAACAAATACCCCATGGACACAATCGATAGTTTAATGTTTATTTGGGGACGAGTGGGTTAGGGAGGGGAGAAAGGGGAGGGGGTGGGAGAGGAGGGGGGGAAGCTAAATATAAGGTGATGGAAAGAGAAGTCACATTAGGTGGTGAACTTATTATGCAACACGTTGACAATGCACTGTAGAATTGTACGCCTGAAACCTATGTAATCCTTGCTAACAGATGTCACCCCAATAAGTCTAACAATAAAAATGAATTAAAAAATAAATAAATAAATAAAAAATAAATGGTCAACCAAGTGTCCTATTTGGAAGTGCTAAAAAGGCTGCATGAACAAGATGAAAATGACCTGAAATTTTTGCCAACTCATGGCTCTTGCATCAGACGATGCACCAGTTCACACGGCACTGTCTATGAGGGAGATTTTAGCCAGTAAACAAATAACTGTACCTGATCTGGCCCCTAATGACTTTTTTCTTTACTTGAAGATAAAGGAACTATTGAAAGGAAAATATCTTGATGACATTCAGGACATCAAGGTAATATGACAGCTCTGATGGCCATTCCAGAAATAGAGTTCCAAAATTGCTTTGAAGGGTGGACCAGGCAGGTGCAGGTGTCAGTGCACAGCTTCCCAGAGGGAGTACTTCAAAGGGGACAGTAGTGACATTCAGCAATGAGGTAGGTAGCACTTTTCCTAGGATGAGTTTGTGAACTTACTTGTCAGACCTCATATATCTGTTATTTATTGCTATATGACAAACCACTCTAAATCTAAGTGGCTTAAACCAACAACACTCTAGCCTCTCAATTAGCAAGGTATTTTTGCTGAGTGATTTGGACTGAACTCACTCAGCATATGCTTTGAGAATTAGCTGGCCTTAGAAAAACTCAAAAAGAAAATCAAGTTTTGTGTCTTTGTTTACCAGTGTTTATCCATTACCTAGCAGAGTGCATTTCTTATAGCAAATGGCCAGTAAATATTTGTAAGACAACAAAGAAAATGCGATAGGTGTTCATCTGATAGAATTTAAGTGGCATCTTTGTTTGTCCTCTTGGACATTAAAATATACTGTCATTTGCTAAACAAAAATTCCTAATATAATTTAAGCTCTTTGAGAACCAGAACTAAACTTTGTACTTAATAAGTCCTAAATAAATATTGTGGTATTAATAAACAGATCTCCTCAATAAATGAAGAAAAATAAACATTTTAAGAAATAGAAAAATTAGTAGGAGCTATAAATAATTATTTATATGCTTACCTAATTGTAATTAATACTTCTATTAATAGGATAGGTAATTATGTAGATAAATGTTTTACAGAAGATGAAATAAAACTCTGGATTTTATAAAAAAAAAGAACAGACAGGAAAATGAGAGAGGGAGACTTATGTTATTGTTTAACCTTTTCTTTCTTGCTCCATATTTGTTCTTTTATTCTCTGTTATTTTACATACACAAGGAGATAGCAATGATTATAAAATTTCTCAAAGAGAGATTAAATCACCAATTTTTAATTGCATTGTTACTTATAATTTTGGAAAATGCAAACAACAAAAATCCCTGCAGAGCAAAATTTGTAAGTGAAATGATGATATTAAAATAATTGTGAAATTATAATATTGTAATTATTTTTAAAGACAGAACACAAAATACCCAAAGGAAAAATATGAAATGTATGTAAATAAATTTATGACCAGAGATATCATTGTCCCTTCTGAATGTATATTGACTTTTACAGCTATTCTTTATTTAATTGCTGAATGAAAATGATATTTGCAAGAGAGATTGTAACCTTTACCTCAAAGGAAAGATATGCTTATAATTCTGTTGTAGGGACAGTCGGTGTACCTTTTGTTCTAGAAAATCTTCATTAACAGTATCCTCTAAATCATCATGTTTGCCGAGGAGAACACAATCAGGCATAATTTTTAAAAGATCAAAGTTACAAAACTTTCTTCTTGCCCAAGGTTTCACAATGGGCAATGCAAAACTATACCTGGTTTAGCAGTCTCTAGGTTAGACCTTGCTACTTGTCTAGTGCAGACAAATCTTCAGAGGGACATAAATGGTATGGATTTTAAAAAAGTATTCTCAGCTGAAATATGATGGTTATAACTGCACTAAGTTTTGTAGTTTAACTAAAATATCTGTCATACAAAAGAGCAGTGATATTGACCTTTCTGGGGCATATATATATATATATATATATATATATATATATATATATATTCAGTTTCAGCATCAAATTATAGTTAAAAGCTTGAAAAAGTATAAGCTAAACCAAAACTATTACAATTTTCATTCATAAGCTGAGCTATTCAATCAAATAGGTACTATTCACATGTTTCAATCAATATGGAGAAAATGCAAAATTAATAATCAGACATAGTATATAGATCACAGAAAGCCATCTCATTCATCACCAAGTTCTTTTGAGAGCTGCTCTTTGCCTAACACAGGCAATTTTGTTCAATATTATATGAAAAGGGTCAGAAGATTATCTCCTAGAGAGAAACAGCAGGAATCTTATCTAAGCTATTCTCGACTGTCCCATATTCTTTAAATTCTTCTCTTGCAGAAAAGGAATACTAGAATGTTTCTAATCTCACATTAATTTTTTTCCACGAACAGTTTAGAGCTAATAAGCCTAGACTACTTTTATGTGTATTTTTCAGGCCACATTAATTTATACTGCTATTAACAGAACCTGCGGGAAAATAGCATGTGATTACTCGTTTCTATGTAAAGAATGCTTTTGAACACTAAAAGTTGAAATTATGTATCTGATATGGTACTTTTGTCTAGAATAAAGAACACTTATAGCTTAATAATAAAAAGACAACCCAATTTAAAAATGGGTAAAGGATCTGAATAGACATTTATACAGAGAAGAGATGTGAATGGCCAATAAGCACATAAAAAGATACTTAATACCATTAGTTATCAGGGAAATGAAAATGGAAACCACCATGAGATATCACTTCATACCCACTAGAATGGCTATAAAAAAAAGTCAGATAATCGTAAGTGTTAGCAACAATGGGATGTATCAAACCCTTCGTAGGTTGCTGGTCGTTCCTCACACGACCACATACCCCAGAATTTCCATGCCTTAGTGTAGCTCTAGGCCTTATGACGCCTTACCAAGCTGTTTATAGAGTGCTGCCAACGTAAGTGCACAGTGGCACTTAATTATCAGATTTGGGGGATGACAACAGCCCTGATGGCCATTCCAGAAAGAGTTCCAAAATGGCTCTGAAGGGTGGACTAGGCACTGGCATTGGTAGCACTTTTTCTAGGATGAGTTCACGAAATAACTGTCTGACCTCCTATGTATATACATGTATATTCTACACATAACATAATAACTTTAGTTACTGTTTGTTGTTACTACTATAACTTTTCACTGTAGTATAGCATAGACGGAGTTTAAATCATGACCCCAGTTTTTCTGCTAATATACTCTTGCTCAATTTATTTCATTTCCTTCACTCTCTTTTCCCCAACTATACTTATCTATGAGCATATTAGCATATATCTGGACTGTCTACAGCAATATTAAATAAAAATGATAGCACTATCCTTTGCCCACGTGTTTAAGATGTTCTATAGTTCTGACTACTTTAGTCACCTTTTGTCAAAATCAATAATTATGTGGTAAAAAGGAACTAGTCTAGATACAGTAACCTCCATTTTAAGTCAAATTATAGATCTGAACTTAGCAATGAGAGAACAAAATAAAAGAAGTCATTGTCAATTCCATGAGTTATTCAACAGCTTGGAGCATTACCTCTGGTTGAGAGAGAAAACTTTAAGAAAGTCATTTTTCATTATCTGAGAGGTGTAATTATCTACCTCATTAACAGGAGTCAAACTGATTGCTAAATTTTTGGTGATTCATAGCAAGTAACTAAAATTTGAATATGTTTCTAGTATCTTCTTTTATAATGCCAGCTCTGAAAATGGAAAAATGATACAGAACAATAAATGTGTAACACTAATGGATGTTCTTTTTAATGCAAAAGGATAACTTGAAACACTTACTAAAGAAATGCAATTCATCACAGCAGGTTTGAAAACCTGGTGCAATCGCTGAGTTTTACAAAAAAGCTAATATTAAAGCTCTCATCAGTCTCTCATCTAAGATGATAGAAACTCCTAAGTCCTTGAAGTACATTATTGCCTTTAAACGAATTACTTATAAAGCTGTTTCTTTTTTCAAGTTATACTTCATGTATCCAAAGTCATATGAAAACCGCGCCTTACATTAAATGGATCTTAACACTACAACCAAATACTGGTGGGTGCGTGTGATAAAAACTCCGAGCGTGCGCCCCTCCCCCCCGCCACTCTGAGCGTGCGCCCCTCCCCCCGGCCACTCCGACCGTGCGCGCCCCCCCACCGGCCACTCCGAGCGTGCGCCCCTTCCCCCGTCACTCTGACCGTGCGCCCCCACCTCCCCCGGCCCATCTGCCTGTCTCCTCCCGCCCCACTACCAGGGGCCGGGCCCCCGGCCCGTGGCTGCGTCGGCTCAGGGGCCCACTGGTTTCTCCTCCTGTTTTTACAGCCCACCCGCGAAGGGAGCAGGAGGGTCCCTGACATTTAGGGTCCTTTACCGCCAATTTCGCCCACATCCGCCCGCCTGCAGCGCTTCCAATCTTGTCAGTTAGCACCAATGAGCCTGCGCCCACCGGCCCCTCGGAGCTTCCTTCCGTCCACAGCAAAGGGAGGTGGTCAGGGGCCTTGCCCCCTTGCCCACAGCCACCCTGGGCAGCCTCCTCCGGCCCCTCCCTTCTTCACCGCGTGACAAGTGGAATCTTAAAACTGCATCAACTGATTGTCACTGTCTTGTCATTGGCCTTTTCTTCTTTGCATGTACACCTAAGCGATATAAATACGTCATGAAAACCTGTGTTATGACACTATATTGAATGCATTTAATTACCCAGGAGTTTTTCTTTCTTACTGATACGTAAGGTCATGGTGACTTAGATTCAGTAATGCACACGGGAAACGCACGCACACATTCGAGGGATGCACATCCAAGTGCATTGCCCCTCAAACCGATTTCATTAAAAGGCAGCCGGTGCTCCCTCGCCCCATTTCCTCCCTTTGCATTCATTGTTCAACTTATTTCTGGCTTCTGCTCCTACCAGGAGATAAAACTTTCTGGAAAAATGTAACCAACGATTTTTGAATCTTTAGTTGGGACCTTTGCGCCCTTCCCACATTTCAAACCTTTGAGTGTCCCTTCCTGGACTTCTCTTCGCCCCTAGCCTTCTGGCACTCTTCATCCAACCAGCGCTGGTTACCGGGGTTTCTCAGCCTTCTACGAACTCGAGTGCGTGGGGATCTCTGCCTCTGAAGACTTGTTATTCCCCACAGTCCAGTCTCAGCCTTCTCATCCAACCTCTCCTAACTTACTTTTCCTTTTATTAAATCTGTCAGGTGACACTGTTCAGTAAAACTACGTGTTTCAAGTGTACAGTTCTATTACACGGTGTCAGTATGTTGCATTGCATGCTCGCTGCCCAGAGTCGGTCCCTCTTTCATCACCATGTGCTTGACCCCCTTTACCCTCTTCTGTGTCTCTCGTGCCCCTCTGCCTTCTGGTAGCCACTGAACTGATGTCCGTGTCGATCAGTTTTTCTTGTTTGTCTCATTCATTTGTTGCTTTCAGTTTTATGTCCCACATAGGAGTGAAAATATGGTTCTCGGCTTTTCCTTACTGACTTATTTCCCTTAGCTTTATATCGTCCCCTTAGTTTTATTGATATGTCCAGAGACCACCAGGGGATCCCTGCAACCATGTGCAGTACCGAACCGTGTGTGTGTGTGTGTGTGTGTGTGTGTGGTACTGTGCTTTTTCCTCTCTATGCATGCACTTTACAGCTTCTGTGTGGCTTCCCCAATAGCCAGCTTCACTACCCTTGCACTTCAGGGCCATTATTGAGCAAAATCAGGGTGACTTGAGCACAAGCTCTACAATATCATGGTAGTCAGTATGCTAACTGGGGTGACTACTCTGTGACTGAGCCACGGGGAGCACGTGCAGCAAGGAGACGTCGGACAAAGGGATGGTTCACATCCCAGGCAAAGTGGAGCAGGATGGCACAAGATTTCATCATGCTACTCAGAGGGGCGCACGGTTTAGAATTGATGAACTGTTCATTGCTGGAGTTTTTTATTCACTGTGTTCGGATTGTGGTTGACTGCAGGTGACTGAAAGCACAGAGAGCAAAGCTACGGAGAAGGTGGCCTAGCTCTGACGGAGGTTCTCACAGCAGCAGTCTGGGACACAAACAAGACTGCTCTTACATATCATTTACATATTTTCTTCCACAGAGGTCCATCGTGTATATTTTAGTTTTGAGTTTAAAAATAGGCCTCTTGTGTTTAAAAATGAATAAATACCTGCAGGGATGTTTGAAATAACCTACTAGTTTTTGTTTTCTCTCTTGCATGTATTACCTGCACAAAATTGGTCATGAGAATCAATCCTCATGGAAACCTGATTATGTCCTGTGCTGAGGATGTGTCACTCTCCTGCGGTCACTGAATTGAGCCAACTTTGTATTTGTTTTTTAATTATCCTGGTTGATATACTGTCAATCAACATCGTCTTTTCTTTTCTGAAACAGCTTAGTGAGTTCATTTGGGTTTTATCTTAGAAGTTAAAATTTTCCAAAATTGCTTGGGGATTAATCAGTTTGTTTTGGTTTATTTTGTTTTTAATTAGGAAGTTGCTGTTGATTTTTGAGATAGTGTAGGAAAGTTCCTAGCTGCCCGAGGCCACATCCAAAATGGTGCTGGAATTAGATTTGCCCAAAAGAGTACAATTTGGATCAGTGTCTTCTAGAGAATTTGTGAGTTTATGAGCAATGAGACAGAAAAGAGGATGGAAATAAAGAGCCCTGCCAAATCTCCAGTTTGAACGATTTCTTATAGTCCAGCTAAATGCTTGAATGCTGTGAAAGCACGTAATTCAGCAAGCAGCGTCGGAGGCCTGCGTTGGGCTGAGGGGGGAAATGACCCCTAAGCATGCGCATGCGCACACACCGACTATCTCAAGGTGTTGAGGGCCGGCAGGTGTGTTACCTAAGGCGGGGGGTGGGGGGTGGGGGGGAGGCACTTGAAGCAGAAATGATTGATGGGCAGAATTTCAGGGAAGTAGTTTTTATCTCTTCAGAAGAGAAATCTCCCAACATGCAAAGCTGTAGAGAAAGGAAATGTGCATTATTGTGAAGTGACCACTTCTGTTTGGAAATATGCTTTATTAATTTTTATATTTATATATAGTAAATTAACTCTGTGGCGTACAGTTGTGTGTTTTGACAAATGTGGTATTGTCATTTTTGTCACTTTGGGGGCCATGGAGGATCCCATATGGAAGGTCTTTATGGGACAGGCCTGGCAGTGGCAAATGTTCTGCCCTTGGCACCCCGGTGGATGGCACTTGGTCACGTGACCATGCTTTACTGCTTCCTTAAGCTGTGGTTGCACTGTGTGCCCAGGAAGAGGTCACACGGACTGGAGGGCTTGCTGGTCTCTCTCATGACCACCAGTGATTTTGTGTTGCCCTTGGCTATTAATATTAAAAACTTTTACAAACACATACCTTGAATAGTTTGGGTTATCTTTTTTTGTTTTTAAAAACATTTTGTAAACATACACGATAATGGAGTTAATAAATACAAAGTAATGCTTCCTCTTTTCACATGAAATTCTGTATAATAATTGAAGAAATATTAGCATATTTATCAGCTAAGCGTTTATACATACTAAAGAGTTGGTCTTCCTACATGAAAATGCTTAAAATTTTCTTTATAATAGCATAGCTTTAAAAGCTAACCTAGAATGATTGTATCTTTTGTTTTCTCAGATGCAAGAGCGTAAAACATAGATATACACTTGGTATATTCTTGGATATCCCGTGTATGTAAATGTAGGAGTAGATATAAAATACTCGTGTAGCATAGCCATTTTTTCTCAGTGTTGTAATTTTTTGGAAATAAACTTTAAAAGGTACTAAAATTTATCATAAAATAGATTTTTAAAGATCTTACTGTATTTTTATATAATATCAATCAGCAAGCAGAAAATAATATAGTCATATCAGTTTATATACAGTTTTACATTTTTAATGATTAGTGTGAATTCAGTTTTTTAAAATAAAGTAACACAGAAAATACTTCCCAATTTTTCTTCAAAGAACTTTGGGTCTTTCACCTCTGTTGTCACCGAAGAATTAGAGAAGTACTAAATATAAGAATGAATGAAAATATGGCTTGGTGACAAAATATAGTAAATTTAAAAAATTGACCTCAAAATAAAGATTTAAATATTAAAATATAGTGAATAATTTAGTAGTGCTGTAATTAAATTAAATTGTAGAAACGTGTGCTTAGTGAAACCAAGGGCTTTTTTATAACCGCTAATAACATATTTGGCATCTAAAATGAGTCTAACATATTTGTATGAAGTGCTCTCAGGGAAAAGAATAAAATAGCATCATTTTCAAATTGTGCATCATGCAAGATTGGATTTTAATATGTTTCAGATGACCTCAGCAGTGATGCCATTATAACACTGCGACAGCAAACATGTTATGCTAACAAGCATGCCATTTGTGCTGCTTAATCAAATAATATTTAGATTTGGATTTTATTATGTTGGTTTTATTTACACTTTGAGTTATAGCATTAATAATACGAGGCTAAATCAAGTTTAGTGCGATTTCCTTCCCCACGAACTTGGCTTTTGTACACATTTGCACGATTTCTAGCAAACGGCCATGGCAGCAATTCCGTTCTTTCTGACCTGCTCGGACCACGTCACTCGTGATCTCAGAAGACACAAATGAGCCTTTCGAGGAGCTCAGTAGCATAATATTGTTTTCCGTCTTGGAAAAGGTAGCAGGTGTGGCAGTGAGCAGCAGTCATTTGTCAACTTAAGTAAACCATAATGGTGGCATCAAGAAGAAAATTATGCTAATGTGGAAGTCATGCCGGCTGGTGCCGTTATGAGCCCTCTGCATCAACAGAATGGTAACGACAACTGAATCACTCCTGAGTTCCCAAATCTTCGTTTTCCTGTGGTAGAGTGGTTTTTCAGATTCTTTTTTAGTTTCTGTGAGGACGAGATTAGACACATAGAAGATGTTTAATAAATTATAATTGAGTCGAACCTAAATGTAGTCATAATTAGCTTGTATTATATTCTCACATGATGAAGTTTTTTTTAATAAATATAACAGGTTTCAGTATTCATGTTATTTAGATGGTTCATAACATATACGGATCCCTTCTCTCCTTTACACACACATTTAAGTTTCTTAGTAAAACCACATGTCCAACTATTTTGCTTCTCCTGTGAGTCAGACTTACAGCATGTGTGAGGCCTACACCTACCCTAGTGATGCGAGCTTCTCAAAGCAATGTAACTTGTCTTGACTTTTAATTTATATGTTACAAAAAGGAAATAGTGACCACTCTGTTTATTTAAATTGTCATTGTAAGGGTTGATATTATGTGTCTAAAATCACTTAGTTAATTTGAAAGCACAATATATTATTAACATACAATTATTCGTTAATATTGCTTGACAAAATTAAACTCTACTGAATTAATTAAGTCAGTATTGAGAGAAAATATGTAATCCATCATTTGAAGAATCCAAGTAAGAAGTCTAATTGGTTTTGCATTTCTCTAGCATTGTCTAAAACCTGATGAATCAAAAGGGTATCAAATAGCTAAATAATCAGGTTTAAATGCAGAGTGATGTTCAGATTTACATGGTTAAAAATCTTTCAAGATATTCTATGTGTAAATGTGCATCTATCCCATTAGACACTTAGACTGGGTTAATTGTCACCATTGTTACTATTTCTTATCCTTTGGTACATTTCAAACAGTAAAGTACACAGGTCCAGTGTTTGGGTTCTGAAACCGTAGACTTGACACCATTTAGTTGCATAATTGCTAGAGCTATCTCCTAGCACCTCCCATCACTGGCTACAGACATATCTAGGAAAACATGCTGTTTATTTCTTACTAGCAATTATCGTTTAAGAAAAAGTTTAAAAGCGAAGTTGCCTGGGACAAGAATCAACCTGATCGCTGCAGGTCCCGCTGCCAGCACGTCCGTCTGCGCTGTGAGGAAACTTGCTGTGAACTGTCCCCTCCCATGCACATTAAGTGGCTGGCAGCAGACGTACACGGCCAGGCCTGCCCCGCCGCCCATTCCCAGGACACTGTAGGCGGCCCGAGGCCCCGCCGTCCACCAGCTGGAGCGGAGCGCCTCTTGGTCTTCCGAAGGTGTCAGCCAGTGTGAACGCTTACAGCGCCGGAGGGACGCTGGACTTTTGATGCCCATGGACACCTGGCCATTATCCTTCGGAATTTTAACCAATGTGTGCCACTACTGTCTTTCCCATTAATGTGATGTTTTACATGTGATCTGGTATACAGGTTCCCAAGGCGTATCCAGTTTTGTATCATCATTTGTATTACTAAAAGGTCATCTAACTTCTGGGTAGTGAATGGAGGACAGGCGAAGGGCAGGAGGCAAACATGAGGAACAGCTGTGGGACTGAAGGAGTCTAGGGGAGGCGTGTTGATGCCTTGGATGGGATGCGTCCCCTTGGAAAGAAATAGCCCAATTCTGTTCGGGTGGCAAGGACAGGGGAGTGAAGTGGGGGGTGAAAGAGTAAGAGGGATCGAGACCGTCTCCTAAACTTCAGGCTTGAGCAGCAAGGAATTGTGGTGTCACTTAGGAGCGGAGAAAGGCAGAGTGACAGCTGGCAAAAATAGCCACTTTGCAGTTTCTTCTCCCAGGACGTGGGGTCTATTTCCCTGTCTTTAAGTCTGGATTCACCATGTGGCTTGTCTGACCAATGGCACGTCAGCAAATGCGATGCAACAGAGATTTGAAAAGCACGTGTATACATGGGCGTTTGGTCTCTTACAGAGCTTAGAAGTCACCTGCCACGTTGGGGACAATTCCAGAATGTGCTGTAAACGAGAGAGAACTGAGTCAATGGCCACCCCAGCCCAAGCCTTTATGACACATCCACAACTGCTGACCTACCAGCCGACAGACACACCACAGGGGCCAGCCTGCAGAACTGTGAGTGAGATGAATAGTTGTTTTAAACCGCAGTTACTTGGCGTTTGTATTCGTTACCATTGTTGTGTAACAAACTGCAACAAACTTAGCAACTTAGAACCGCATGCAGTTATTATGTCGCACTTTTGATGGGTCTGGGGACAGGGCAGGGCTTAGCTGAGCCCTCTGCTAGCAGTCTGTTGGGGTTGAAGTTGGTCAGAAAGGCTGTGCTTTCATCTGGAAGCTTGATAGGGAAGAGTGTGCGTTCAAGTTCACTCAGGCTGTCAATAGACTTTGTTTTTGCGTGGTTGTGGGACAGAGGGCTCATCTTGCTAGCTTTTGGTGGGAGGCTGCCCTCAGCTACTTGCGGATGCCCACTATATGGGCACATGGTGGCCAGAGGGGTTTTCTCGAAGGAGAGTCTTGAGACAGAATCTGCCAGCAAGACTGAGTCTCCACAAGGTAACGTAATCGAGGAGGTGCTAACGGACATACCAGGTAAGTGGCACTTACTCTCATGAAGCCGTTATGATATTGTGGTTAAGAGAGTAGATTGTGTTGCTAGACTGAGTTTCTGTCCCAGGTCCGCCACTGAGCTGTGTGACCTGGGACAATCTGTCAAAATTCGTCGTTAACTACATCAACAATTGCCTTTTTAACAGTGTTTGTAGATTTTTTTTTTTTTGAATCCTTATTGGTAACAAAACAACCTACAACTGATACCACTGCTCATACTATGAAAAGAAAAGGAACACTAACATAAGGTGTTGTATAGCAACTACAAGTTCATGCCCGAGCACAGCTAACCAGTGGGGGGAAAACCCTGTCAGCCTCGTCAGCTCTGCAGAAAACCACACACCGAGGTGGGGCTGGGCCCCGAGGCAGCGCTTGGTGACATACATGCCAAAGCCACTGAAACACTGGACTGGAGCTGGGCTGCATGCTGTGCGATCTTGCCGTATTGCATTGTCTCCTGGGGTTCCCCACCTGGTTTTCATGACAGTGAAACTAGGAAGGAGACTGCTGAAATTTACGTGCATTTTTACTTAAACTTGTTTCTCATTTGTAACATGTAAGAAGCCCAGGTGTAAGGGCCCAGAGAGGAAGCGTTCCGACGCTCCCCGAGCACTTCTTTTCAACTTTATGCTTCCATTCAAACTGCTTGTACTCTCGGTGAAGCCTCTCTCGTTCCCCATATCACTCGGTTATCTGACTTACGTGTCACCAACTTGAGTTGTATGTTATTACAATGTAGGTTGAGTGTGAACATGCTTACATTAAAATAACATAAAGTGGAGCATTATTATTTAATTCCTACATTTTTTATTTTCAACATTTAGTAACTCAAGAGTATAATAAAATGGGCTTAACCTTTCCCTACTTCAGGGGAATAATTCACTCGTTACAGATGGGCAGAAAAGTGTGGAAACATAACTACAATGTTTTAATTTATTAAGGGCAGGTTTGTGGCATCATTCTTTGGTAATCCTTGACACCCTGTTAGCTTTGTACATAAAGCTCTTCCATAGTTTTTGATGTTCTCTGAAGTGAAGCATTTCCCTGTATAGTGATGGGCTACCTGCTAATGCAACCTGAGTAGTCATGGGCCTGCACACGCTTGCAGAGGTTCGTTGTCATCACCGAAAACCACGTGTTCCTGAAAACATGTGCTGTGATGAAGAATGTCCGCCTCCCTCAATTGGATGCAAAGCCTGCCTTGTGAGTAAGAAGATACACCATCTTTCATCCAGGTCACTGCACACGTGAGTTGGAAGAAGTGACTTGAGCGTCGTCGTAGGGTGCTACCACGCAGGAGGGAGCGCAGAGCCCTGAGCGTGCGGCGGAGTGATGCGCACTTGCTCTCAGTCATGACTTCCTCCGCAGCACGAGCCATGGGAACGCAAATGTCAGTGCTGGCACAGCTGGGGACGGCGCCACCCCCCAGACAGTGGGGAGTCATGGGGAGTCATGGAGAGCCTACAGTAGGTTTTCAGGGCTCACCTTCCAAGCTTACTGAGAGGCAGGAGTGTTTAAAATGTGTTCACTTTGTTCGCAACTGCTTTTCTTAAAGAGCCTAAACGTAAATACCGAGGAGATGGTTTCGGAGCCCATCTGGGGTTGATTTCCAAGGCGAGTTTGTAGACACCAGAGCGGTTACCATCCAAGGCGGGGCTGCTGCCCGAAAGTCAGCCTTGTGTGTGACTCCAGAGGGTGGAAATTCTGCTACCAAGGGAACAGACTTGAATTTCCACTTACCTTTTAATGACTTCCTGCAGGCAAAAACCTGGAACCAAAATCCTACTGACATCTGTTTGTTCGTTTGGGTCTTATTTAGAACCCCAGTACTAGGTAATTATTCATTTTTCGTTGGCACTAGGATTGTGGAGCTCACAATGTTTCAAAACAGTTAAGCTATAATAAATAAAGGAATAAGCAAAACACTTCTCCTAAACACTCATTTATATGAGGGATCGGCAGAACAAACAGGAGAGCATACCACGCTCCATTGCTAGTCACTGTTTAAAGTTCATAGTTATCATTAGCAAGTGCAAGGAAAGATGACTGTTAGCTTTTTCACCTTAAATCAAGTTTGATATTTTAATGATCAAGGACTTCATATTGTAATTTTTGCTATTATACAAGTCATGCTGAGGAGTATTTTATTTTATCCTTGTATTTATTTTTAAGGCACTATGAATTCACTGAAGATTAATGGGTTTTTTAACTTCAAAAAATGTGGATTTGAGCCTAGAACTGATCTTAGAGATAGTACAAAAATCACTTAACCTTTCTGAACGTCTTTACTCATGTACTATATTGAGATAATGATATATATATATCTCATAAGGTTGTAGTGGAGAGTAAGTTAATGGACGTACGGCATATGACATCACTGTCTTAATAATGAACATTTCCTCCCTAAACTCTTCCAGTATTTCCTTTGAAGTGTTTAGTTTTAAGCATAAATCAGTGCTGACCAAGTGATATCTGGCATTGAAAGACAACCCAAATCAATTCAATTTATAGATAGTTATGTGGACCAACTCTATGACAGAACTACTAGTGGGGCACGTACAATGTGAGAATGATCCAGGTCGTAGGAGAGTCTCAGATCTCTGTCTGCCCAAATGTATCACGTGTCTACCCAATGTATCCCAAGGAGACTCGGGCATTGCACAGAGCCACTAAGAATATCTTCTGGGCTGACACTGGCGACAGTCCCAACCACAACTTGAGCATGGTCTCACTGCTCTGGAACCCCAAACAAATTGAGGAGCTTTATCACTCTCTGAGAAGGGTTTTGACCCCAGGAAAAGGCCAAGTGCAAATAGGAATCACCCAAGAGTGCCCGGCCTTGAGTGTGGACAAGTCCCACTCAACGGGTCAAACCTTCCACCAGCCATTTGCAATCCAGGAAAAACTGGACGGCAGGAAAGTAACCTTGAGATCCACTCTGCTGTGCAATCTGAGGCCTCCCACATCTCAGCTTTGAGCTTATCAAATGTTTTTATCTTCCAAAACAGCAGACCTCTGCAAAGAGATGGTAGCTCTCAAGACTAACTTTTCACTATGGGTGTGTAAAATGTCTAATTTGGAATTCAGAAGTCATCTGTGACATTTTTTGTCTTGTGCTACATTTGCTTCCCCTGAGGCAACGTTTGCTGCTGGCTTTGTAAATCGGGCTGATAGTGTATAAAAAATTCAGAAGATGCATTTCTGTTAAACACTTTCACGTATTATTTGGCTCTACTAGTATCTTAGTTGTAAATATGAAAGGTAGGATGTGCAAGGTATTCTTAACTAATTTTTAGTAAAAAAATTTTGACAGACTAAAATAAGTTTGACTCATAATTTGGTGATTTTAGTGTGAAATAATTTTATTATTTTATTTCATATATATTGTGTTCAAATTGAAAGCCAAAACCTGTCATTCAACCTGTAGAACAAGATACAGAGGAAGATCTTAACTCAGTTCTATCTCTAAAATTAGAATTCCAGGTTTTTATTTAATTCAAACAACCCAGATTACTGTAAGAAAGATACTGTGTGTAAAGAGAAAACACTCATTGATGATATAAATAAGACAAGCATGTGAATATCTATAATTCAACATACAGAGCTATTTTTAAGTAAATGAAAGGGATTATATCATTATAGAGAAAGAGCCAGAGATTTGATGGCCTGTTGCTAAACCAGAGCCTGATACAGGAATGTCATTTTGGTAGGCTGGCTGGTTCTCTGAACAACCCCAGCGGGTGTCCTTGGTGTCCCTGGGAAGAGGGGGCTTTTCTCAGTGACAGCGCTGGCAGTCTCCTGCCTGCCTCCTGGAGACTGGACTCCCTTGACGTGGCATCTTAACGCAGTGTTTGCTGTACTGTGACTGAAAAGGTCCTTGATGTGCCTGCCTTAGCAATCCTGAGGGACTCCTTCAGCATTTGTTATGTAACAGCAACAACGAAGTCCATCACCTGAGAATACTTGTGTTTAAAAAGCAGTTACAGGGAGAGCATGACGTGGCAAGGCCTGCGTCACGGATTCCCCTGAGAGTAGTTACGGATTATAGTAAGGAGAGGAAAGGTATATGTACATTAACGGTCATTTTGACATTTTTTTAGCATGCTCAGTATCTTATGATGTCAGAGAATACAAGAAGATTCCTCTTATTACCCCACATGAGAAAAGTTAAGTTATAATTGGATACTGATGCTGTCAGTCATCTGGAGTGTGTAGGGAGCCATGTCACTTCAGGGAGAAAAGTAACGACCAGTGGTGTCCACAGAGCATGTCCATTAACCAAACGTTCCCCCCACTTCCTTTGAGCCGGTGGGGGGCTGTGTAGGTTTCTTAGTTCCGCGTGGATCTTTGAAATAATGCACAGAAACAGACCTCGCCAACAGAAGGCTCAGGACACCCGTGCTTTAACACATCTCCACAATAAAATGCCTTTTAATCAAAGAAAAATATCAAATGTACCAAATCAGCACTAGCACAGGACATATTCCATATTTCTAAATTTATTACTCATTTCTATTGTTGCAGTGACATCATTAAATCTTAATTTATTCTCTACCCTACTGAACTATGGTCTCCTCAAAGCAAGGAGCAGTCCTTTGCCCCTCACCCCTTGTCTACAGCCCTTAACGTCGTCTCCATCGTGCAGGTTTCCTATAGGCTAAGCATCGCGAGGAACCTGTAAAAATCTACTTAATTTATAACCGTGGAACTGGGCGTTCTCAGCTCAAAAAGGTAAAAAAATGAATGTAGCAAAGCAGTAATGAAAACAAGAAACAAAAAAGAAAGAATTTTAGAATAAATTCCTATTTGCTAGTGCTCATCTGCATATTTATTAGAAATGATATAAACATAGTTTATATCATTTTAATTGGTATTTATTTTATACAAGACTATTAGTAATGGCAATATTTAAGCTTATTTTAAAGCTTAGTGTACTTCTTTCTCTTCGGCTGTTGGTGTATCACTGGTATTACTAACACTAACCCGCATTTGTTAAGATTAAGGTAACACGGTGCCTCTCACTTTGAGAATGTAGAGGAAGGGAAGTGTAATGGTTAGAGGGGCCCACCATGTACTTAGAGTGTGGAATGCCTCGGACTTTTCTAAATCATTTTAAAGCGACTGAGGAGAAAAGGAGCGTTCTAGATCACACGCTTTCCTGGGCCAGCCGGCCTCCAGTTGTCCTCGCCGAGGGAGGTCGTGGAGGGCACGAACTAGAGCAGGACAGACAGGCGGGGCCGGGCCGGGGCCGTCACAGGTCACAGGTCCCTTGGCCAGTAGCGTTCCTGCCAACAGGGCACCAGGAGGAGGGGGTCCTTCAGATGTCACCCATAAAACCACGTGTACGTCTGACACCCTGCAGCCCTCAGCGCTTCAAAAACAACACAGTGTCTTCTAAATGTTTTTAATATCTGTACGTGTTGAATGCCTCTCATGTAAACGCCAGCGTTATTCCACGATCTGAGTTCACCGACAGCGAGAACCGGTCTCCGTGAAGATGGGCGTTCTGGCAGTGGGGCGGTCAAGCACCTCACAAGCATTCGCAGTTCCCCAGTGAATGTTTTTCCTGTGAGGAAATAAGAAAGCATGGGCAATTTAACCTTCCTAAAGGCTTTGCAAACGATCAAGTCAACATTTTAAAAAATATATAGTTTATGATTTTTGCACTAAATTAATAATATAATGCCTTACAAGTATGAAAAAAAGTGTATCCTAATATATTAATCAATATAAATCATGCTTCATGGTATATATCCTCTCAGTAACAGTGCATTTCTTAGTGATTATATGTTTAACCCAGCCATTTGTTCTAAATTGTATGCTGACTAAAAACCCAGCTTCAAAGAGCAAAGAAGTTAGTTAAGTAACTTCTGAAAGGGTTAAAGGTCGCAGTTTGTACCTGGCCTTATTCTAACCAAGTACGTAGAGGTAGACATTTAAAACCTAATGTAGAAAAAAGTAACATTTCTGACATGTGTAAAATCCGTGAATGAACGCAGAGTGGCTCACTTTTTCCTGCTACAAATGGAAGAAAACCAAACAGGCATGGACAGTAATTAGATTTAGCACAATGCTCAGCAGTGTGTGTTCGGCTCCTGAGCAGGAAGCAGCTGCCTGTGAGAGGGGACAATCTCTGCCTTTGACGAGGGAACCAGAACATCTTTTGAAAGGCAGAAAAATCACATGAGTGGAGTGAGTTTTCTTTTTAAGTCTATGAATGAATAATTAATTTGAATAAGCAGAAAAAAATGTGAAAAAACTGGTTTCTGTATGAACATATAGAATGTTACAATCGTGTTTCCATTCCTTTCTTCTTATACTTCTCCAGATGCAGCACAAATCATTCAAATATTTTAGACACTATAAAATTCTGTATTTTATCCCATTGGCACAAAACGTAATCTCAACCTACACAATACACAACATGAAATCCGAAACTGTCCCTGACACCGCTCGGTAGGTGATGCTCACAAGTACTGAAACTTATTTTCACTTGAAATCCACTACAGCAATTTCAAAGTAAAGCACCATATCTGAAATCTCAGCACACCTTTTATTTGAATTCAAACTACTTCAAACTGAGTCACCTTCGTCTGATGAAAGGCTTGGCCACCACCGCTGAAAACTTGCCTTCCATACGTCCATTTGCAGGCTCCAAGAATTCTACCTTTTCTAACGTTCACTCAGGGTTTGATAAATAATTTTCAAATTTCAGTCCAGGGGAGCAGGGGCGCCAAGAGGATCTACTTAAGGATTGTCACTCTTCTCATATTTTCAGCTCCGTTTAAAAACTCGTCAGTGCAAGGGCTGTCTGGAAAAAGTCCAGCCATGAACGCCTGCATTTGTCACATGGCATAGAGACACGCTTGTCAACCTGGATCTGCCTGACCCGTCTGGCTTCTGCGGGCTGGATAAAATGAGGATGGCACCGGCGAAGTGAAGGGCGGAGCCCTCGTCCGCACAGCGAAACTTCTCAAACATGTCCTGCTGTGTGCTCTGTCTGCAGAACTCGCGCTGAGTTCCACCACCGACTCCTCATTTTTGAATGCCATTCTCCAAAAGACGGGAATCGGGGTCCTCGGAAAAGTGGCTGGTCCTGGGACAGGGACAAGGGCAGTAAGAGACTGGGGTGCCTTCTAATACCAGAAGGAAAGGAGACACTCCAAAATAAAATGTACGAGCACAAGGGCACATCGAAGGGACATGGGAGACGACAAGCACAACAGAGGACATGGGGCTCCAGTGGCCAAGGCAGAAACTGCCTGAGCAAGAAAGTAAACAGTGCAGTGCTGGATTATAACCCAAAGGATGACATACACCTGAGTTCAGACGCACATCAATTCACATTTGAATAATTAAACAGAAGGAAGAGAATGCATAAATCTTCCTTTCTTCAGAGAGTGTCAGCACATCCTCTCTTTTCTAGGAGGTGAAACTTCCTGCTATCTCTTTATGTATTGGCTGGATTTAGTGGCTCAGATCCCGTAAAACTAGCATTTCTTTACACGGATTCCCTGGCCAGAAATCTTGTCACTGTAGACAGCGTGCTACCGCTGGGCAAGAACCATTGTCTCCTTTCTGGGCTCCCTGCTCACTGTGTGTCAAGTCGATAATAGTATCTGTGGGGGTAAAAGAACCCTCAGGAGAATTCCTCCTGATTTTCCAGGACTTGTCCCAAGACAAGTTCTAACTTCTTCGTGGATGCAGGCCTCCTCTGGTACACTTTTTACAGACATCTGCAGACTTGCATACACCATCCTGGAGCTACCAAAACATCCTGTGTTTGCAGCCAGGATGGAATTTAAGGTCCACAGAATTTGTTCAGAAGCGAGCATAGACAATGGAGAGGCATTTTTAACCCCTTGGAACTCTCTCTAAAATCTTTCGTAACAGTTCACATAATCTTTCTCAGGTTTACCATTCTGTGCCGCTGAAGATGTCCTACAGTGTTGGTCAGGCGGCCTTTAACAAATGATGATCTTCCTCCAATTAAAGTTTGTTTTAGGTAAATTATAAAAATCTTCCATAACCTTTCTGCATAGCTTTTGATGAAACCACACTGTTATGATAGGTTGTAAAACTTTAAATAGAACAGTTTCTAAGGAGTCCAACCAGTAACAACACAATTAATACCTATAGATTTTGAACACTGACATCTCTGGGTATTGCAGATTTGTGTGCACTTTTTAAAAAAGAAAATGCATATTCAATTAATAATTACAAGTTGACTTGTTAAAAGAAAAAGAAAATCCACAGACTATAGAAACTCAGCTTATAGAAGGAAAATAGAAAAATAAGAAAATTACCTAAATTACTGCATAGTAGCATAACTGCTTAAGGTCTATTTTAAGCAAAATTTAAGACAAAACACTATAAACCTAGATGTTTCCTAACATTGTAGGAGTGCAGTAATAAACAAAAATATGTTGATACTATGGTAGGTAGAGAAAATGAGTCAAAAGTAGTTCTTTTTAAATATACACGCATTTTGCAAATGGACCTGCTGATTCCCAAGTTTGATTGGAAATAAGAAGTCAAAATTCCTTGACTCTTGAAATCCTCTGTTATTCTCTGTGATTCGCTCCTAACAGCATTTGCAACCTGTCCCAATTTATTGTCTTCAGCGTCTGTTTTTAAAAACTGTTGATCAGAATGTGTCATCGTTGGTTGTAGGGTTTTCTGAAGAGATTTATATCATGTTTGGTTCCCTTCGATGAGTTTTATGCTTGTCTCACTCTGTCACTGCGACTCCTCTGTGCTGTACTACAGGAAACAGCCTGAGAAGTGGTGCATCTGAGTGTGTGTGTATGTGTGTGTGTGTGTTTTCTGTTACCTGCAATTATATTTTCACCTGTAAATTTGTATATATGATGACAGAGAAGTAGTGAGAGAACTTAGTACTCATCAAAAATTCTCTTTGGTAGATGTGATTTTCCTTTGGAGCCCGTCCCAGTTTTTTCCACATGAAAACAGCTTTGCTCTTATGCAAGTGAATACTGTAGTTTGGAAATTGTAGCAAATCCCAGCTCTGTTTAATTCAATAAAGTCCTAGGCTAGGCTCTTACTAAAAACACATGCTATTTAGTCCACTAGTCTACAAGCGTTATGCTACTGGCAGCCATTTCCCTTGCTGGTTAAAACACTAAACTAACTCTCAGCTGGTGTTCGTACTCCAGGTGTGTTCTATCATTGATGCCATCTGTTGTAAGGGTCTTCTAATTGGACAGTAGGGTTCGTAACAGCATGTATTTTTTACATCAGGTTGTATGGGACTTTTTTCTTTATTTCTACCTTGTTTTTTCCGTTTGCTGTAGATTTGTTTTGTTCACAATGGGTGTTATAGCTTCGAAGGCTCGTAAACAAACTGAAATGGACTGGAGATTAGTAACTGCAAATGATGTCATGCTCACAGTGAGCTAACATTGGTCACGCTGGCACAATGTCCAGTGGTGGTAATAGGTTCATCAGGGATATTATTAAATAATCACAGAAATAGCAATAATTGTTCAACACAGATATTTCTTTTAAAACAAGTCTTAAATTACCAAAATAACGGGTCATGCTAGTAAATAAATAAATAAATAAATAAATTCCCCAAATTTTCATTCATTAAATGAACATGCTTTGAGTGATTTTACTGGTCAATATATCTTTGAATAATGACCTGAAAATAATTTTATCTCACTTCATATATCCCAGCCCTAAATTTAGTATTTTAGTATGTGCAAGTTTTAGAATAGCAATTTCCTATCTGTATAGGAGCTTATGACAATGCATGATGTGTACTCCCAGTTGATACCAGTTCTAGGTTGCCTTAATATTAATCTAATAATCTGGAAAATTTAAAAACTTACTGAACTTGAATTAAGTAGCCAAAATCTATTTAGCCATTTCTTATTTATATTTATAGCTCACATTCAGGCAGTCTCAGACTCTATATATTCAGTAGTCTAACTTCTCTTCATTTACATCTTTATAATTGATTTTTAATCTGAAATTTTCTATAAATATAGAGGTTTTAATAAGACAAGAAACCAGAAGAAAATGTCAACATCTGCAATCCCCTTTGCCAGAAATAAAGAACACTGTTAGTGTTATGTTTACTTTAAAAAATTTATTCTGCCAGGCAAAAGATTGAGTATTTAGGATTTTGCCATCCATAAATAAACATATGTTCTTTGAAAAATTGGCATCGCCTACATGTGAATAATCTGTTCTCTACATTTTAATATTAACATTGTGATTGTGAGCATTTTCCAATATTACTAAATAACCCTTAAAAAAATGTTCATGTGACCATAATGTTAGTGTCCCATACTCTGTGATTTAAGGTATCTAAGTGTGTCTTTCCAAATTTTATTATAATTGTTATTACAGTAAATTTTGTACCTATCTTTTCCCACAGCTCCGATTATCTCCTTACGTTTTAAAAGAATATATGTTGAGTTAAATATGTTATTTTAAAGGCTTTGATAGGTACTGCAAAAATACTTTCAAATTATACCTATAGTTTGTCTCATCGAACACGACTTTCTTTCCCACACTTTCTACAACAACAGGGAAATGCCTGTCAGTTCCCCACATGTATCTTGCTATGTGTTGTCTCTGGTTTTTGTCTAAATAATACTTTTTAAGCGGACATTAAAATTGAGTTGAAGAGTTAACTTGAACTAGAAAACTTGACCTAATCTCTCTGGGCTGGACGAGAGTCCTTTGTGGGTCCTTATAACAAGCTGTGCATTACCCCCCAAAAAGGTGTGCAAGTCTGCATATTCCTGTGTACCGTGCAATAATGATTGGCATACTTCTCCTGGTAGCCCCTGGGACCAGCACAATGCCTGACCTGTGGCAGACATCAAATATTTTCTTTTTAGATTGATTAATCGTCCAACTGTCATATTATTCAGTCAATAAATTTGATCCTTACAACAAACTTTCCATGTGGGCAAAATCATTTTCTACTTTATATTGAGCAAAAGAAGCACAGAATGGATTACTTGCCTGAAGTTATATAACTGGAAAATTTATTCAGGTTATTTTTAATGCAAATACAGACCTTATGAATCCTATTACATTAATCTTCTCAACGAGTCGAATTTGACACAAGACATATATGCTGGAAGTGACCAAATGATTTGGAAAATAGGCTTGGAGCTTAGGAGGTATTAGGTTACAATAAATATCACTCTCTTTGGCTATATGATATTAATAGTAGATTTATACTATCTTTTTCACCTTTTTTAGTTCTCTGTTTTTAATTTCCTTTTAATTAAAACTGTGAATGGGCTGTCATTACATAGTACATGATACAATAAATCTTCCTTACTACTTATTCATACATGGATCTATTTAAAGAGAGGATATGAAATGGATAATATTAATAAATGTGATTTAAATCATTATAATATTTGAAATATGGTTTTTCAAAAAGCAACTTTACGTGTATGTAAAATTATTATTTCTTAAAAAACTTGGTTTCAGCTAGAGGAGCGTTTTGGGAAGTCAGTTTCTACCACAACAGCTTCCGTTGATTTCCAATGGCGTTTTGCACCAGGAAGCTGGAGCAGTGAAAGCTTTGGGGTCAGATGGACCGTAGGTGTGAGCCTCAGGTCACCCCACTTCAGAGGTGGGGTCATGGTTTTCAGAGCCTTATTGCTCTTTCTGATCTTTGTCAAAAAATGGAGATAGACATAAGTGCCTCGGTAGTGTCACTGGAGGATTAACTACACAACCAACGTACTCCCTCGTACACGGCGGCCGGGCAGTAAACGAGAGTTCGACTCCCTTCCCTTCTTGGGGAAGTCAGTGGCATTGCTGGACAAAACGCCGCGGAAAATAGATGTTGGGACCCATGTGAGGAGTTTGCCATCGGAGACCCTCAGATTTGTCATACAGGACTCGAGGTCCTTAAGTATAAACAGTTTTGTTATTACTGTGTAAGCATGGTGACAGTTTCTGAAACAAATATAACAGTTCCCCAGCCTACTAAGTAGAAACACGTGATTCAATCGTGAGACCACCTGTTAACGGCACTGTAGTTACATTTTGAAAGTTTTTGTTATTTTTGCTTTATTCATCACAACTGTCTTAATAAATAATATTTGACACATATACTCATATGTTTCCTATACGGTGACTTCAGGTTTTGTAGAATTAACTGGCCTAGTAGCCCTCTGAACTTGTCAGTGAGTTATCACGTGTTACTCCAGGCCAAGTGAAACGTAGCTCCAAGTATCCATTCACCCCTCCTAAACTAATAGACTGTTACTGCAGTTCTGTTTACTGGCCAACGTGATTTTGTTCCCTCTGCTTCGAATACTCTCTGTAGCTAACGAGTCTACACGGGCATTAATCACGTTCTCCATCAAGTGACCTAACGATGCTGAGCAGGTGGTATCGTCATGGCGCTCAGTTACATTTTGCCTGACAGGCGATGGAAATTCTCTTCTAGTAATTATTAAAGAGAGCTAGGTAATGAGAAGTGAGAACACGATGTAGTTAGTATTTTGATTTTCACTTAGAGAGGAGAATTATTTGCCAAAAGTGAGCTGTCCTTTTCGTCTGCGTACCTGTACTTCTTGTCCAGGTATAACGGGGTCTGTAGTACCAAGTTCGCAGTTCAGTTTGGAAATGAACAACATGCTTTCGAGTACTTTACAGTATTCTCCTTACGACCTTACACTAAGCATCACGTGTAACGCTGAACTGGGTCAGAGGCTCCTGGCAGACGCTATGTCACTAGTTTTATGCATGTGAAAATGAGTTCGGAACTAGGAAGCTCTGTAGAAATGGGCTGGCACTCAGCCACTTTTAAATTTTATTTCTACCTCACAATTATTTGAGGCCTATTAAAAAGTTACCAAGGACAGTAAACTAAGAGAGACTTCAGAAAAATGCCATTCGGAAGCGGATTAATGTCGCAGGTTAAGTTTTCTGTGGGATAAATGTAGCTGGAAATCAGCATAGTTTGTCCGTGCTCTGCAGTGAAGAAGTGGAAACGCCCCCACGGAGACACCCAGCGCGCGAGGGAAGGCGGGTGGGGTCATCTGACACGCTCACAGCCCCCTCGTACCCACTCCCGCCGCCCTGACCTCCTTCGCCCCCGAGCACCGTCTGCAGTGCCCTTGCTCAAACAACGACAGTCTGTCTGGTCGCTGCCCGGGCAGCGTGCTCCTCACGACACTGTTTTCGTCAGACGTGCTACTACTCTTCCATCCGGCTTTTCATTCCTCAGAGTTACCTGCCGAAACACAAACTCATCTCGTCACTC
Source organism: Lyroderma lyra (assembly GCA_004026885.1). NCBI lineage: Eukaryota > Metazoa > Chordata > Mammalia > Chiroptera > Megadermatidae > Lyroderma > Lyroderma lyra. The sequence goes on along the minus strand of PVJL010006444.1, from coordinate 41,553 downwards.
TCCTCTAAAGCTGAAAGCAAAGAAAAAAGAAATGAAGAAACAAACAACCCATGGACACAATCAATAGTTTAATGTTTATTTGGGGATGAGTGGGTCAGGGAGGGGAGAAAGGGGAGGGGGTGGGAGAGGAGGGGGGGGAGCTAAATATAAGGTGATGGAAAGAGAAGTCACATTAGGTGGTGAACTTATTATACATCAAGTTGACAATGCACTGTAGAATTGTATGCCTGAAACCTATGTAATCCTTGCTAACAGATGTCACCCCAATGAGTCTAACAATAAAAATGAATTTAAAAAAAAAAGTTCACCATCTCCTGTGATGGTCACTTTTGTGTATCCACGTGGCCAGGCTATCGTGCCAGTTCTTTGGCCAGACGATAGTGTGGGTGTTGCTGTGGGGGACTCTGTAAAGATTCCATTACACCCAAATCAGTAGGCCTTAAGGAACGTCATTTAGCCTCCCTAGTGCAGGCGGGCCTCGTCCCACCAGCTGAAGGCCTTACAAGTAAAGGCAGGTTCCTTCTTCTAAAAACACGCGTCGTTGGATTAGGGCCCGCACTGTGACCCCACCTTAACAATGACATCTGCGCAGACCGTTCCCAAATACGGTCACATTCGCGGGTCCTGGGGCGACATGAATTTGGGAGGGAACAGTGTTCAACCCAGCACAGCAAGTCCTTCCTGTAAATAGACAGTGGTTTTCCCCCAGACTTTGCAGTTGTTAGTGGTGGTTCTTCACCATACAAACTAGGTGTGTTTTAAGACTATTCAAGTTATTTTCGGTTTCTTATGTTTAAATACTTTCCTCTCTTAATTCAAGTAAAGTGTATCAATCACAAGTATATTGAAGACATTTATTAATTTTCAAATTACTATCATAAAGGATTTTGTGTAATTTGTTTAGTGTTTTTATGGTGACTCTTAGACAATAACTAATTTCCTTTTTCTTTTCGTAATTGTATAATTTTGTTCAAACTGCAGCTCCATTTCTCCCAAAGCTTTTTGATACTGCAGCATTATCTGATGATTTCAGGTTATGTGTTTTTCTTTTATGTTGATCCAGCCCTAAAAGAATTGTGCTTTTCCGAGTGCTAGACACGCTGCTTCCCACCTGAGCCCCACATGCCTCTTGGCTGATAATGGGTGTACACTTGGAAATGACTTTCTGACATGTGAAGCTACCATCTCTTTTATTATTGCTTTTTTCTCGTTCTATTTCTAATAAGAAGGAGCTGAAATACAGTAATATTCCAACCACAAAATTATAAAATGATAGAAGTAATACTTACAAAAACTCATATTCTTGTTTGTGCCACTTTCTAATGAAATGTCCCATAAAAATACATCAGATTCTTTGGAAAAATGTAAAGGCATTTAAAAGTATAAATGATGTTAAACTAAAATTCTAATTTCATCACTGTCTTAAGAGAATAAAAGATATGTTTTCATTTTAGATATTTTTCTATATACCTAGTAGTTACCTTAATTTTAAAAAATTCTGTTATAATAGGTAAAATAGAAAATCAAATAAGAAGGGAATTTATATGCATGTGTTTTAATATACACATGTTTTAATATTCGTGTAACAGAATGGATCGTATGTTTCAATTATGTAGTACAACCATAATTGATCATAGAATCTGCATGAGGCACAGGGGTTTCCTTTGAGCGTGGTGATGCTCAGTTGGCATTATGGATTGAGGCAGGGCTGTCCCCTCCATTAGGTCCCAGATTACTCTTTCTATAGTGATGCAGTCAGACGTGTCACCAGCCAGCGCCTACCACTCACCAATGAGTCACTCTTCAAGTCACGTATCAACTCCCGTGTGTGGTCCAGACCAGGGAGGTCTCTCCGCAGCCAAATCCAAGAGCACTGTCTGCCTACCAGGACGAGTCAGAGTTTACTTGGATCACATGACCTCATGAGAACTTCTCCTTTCAGAGTTCAAAGGAGAAACATCTGTCTTAGGTCTCCTGCATAGTTTTTATAGAAATTTTTAATTTTAATGAAATCCAGCCTATCGATTATTTTTTTTTTTCCATGGATTGTGCCTTGGGTGTTGTACCTAAAAAGTCATCACGATACCCAAGGTTTTCTCCTGTGTTGTACTCTGGAAGTTCTATAGTATTGTATTGGTAGTTCGGTCTAGGGCTTATTTTTGTGAAAGGTGTTAGATTCCATATGTAGATTCATTTTTATGCATGTAGCTGTCCATTTGTTCTAGCATCATTTGTAAAAATGACTTGCTATTCTTTTAAATAGAGAAAATTTGTTTTAGACATAGATGTAATTATAAACATTCAGTGTTTATTTGTCGTTTAGTGAAAATATTTCTGTAGAACAGTCAGGAAACATAGGTTCTATGGTATTAATGGCATAACCTTGCTGTTGAACCTGCTTTACAGTTTCCCTATCAGTGATGGATTAGATAATGTCAGATCATTTGGTCTCTAAAATTCTGTGATCGTGAAATATCAGGTTTGAATTGATTCATACAAGGACTTGGGGAAAAGTCCACCAGAGGAAACTTAAAATGCTGGGTAGCATAGTGAAGACCAAGTCTTCAAATCAATAGAATACATCTGAGGGAAAAGTAGAGGAGAGACCCTTGGTAGAGCAATGGGTCACTAACGCCCTACTTCTGCCTTTCCGCAGCATTTTCCCATTGTATTTCACTTTATTTCCCTTCATCAGTCTCATTCAGAAATTATCTGAACAATGGCGATTTCCGTGATGTATGTTTTTCAATACAGAATTGTTCATGTAACACAAAAATGAAATGCAGGGCCCTCCCTGGTGGTGTAGCGGCTAGGTTTCCGCGCTCTCACCACTGCAGCCTGGGTTCGATCCCCGTTCAGGGAACCAACCAAACCCCGCCCGCCCCCCAAAAAAAATGTAATGCAAATCACCAGTGTTTTTACTGCTTACACGAGAGAACTTGGACAACAAGGTGATATGTCTGTGTAAAATATTTTCAGGTAATTAACATAGAATTTTGAGGTTCATAAAAAATTACTACACTTTACGGACCTTAATGACACCACGTAATAGATTGATTTTTAATGTAGTGCTGTGATTAGTCTTAGTGAGCAGAGATTATGACTGTAATTAGTTTTGGTGACTTAGGAAAAATATTATCTATGGTGATTGATGATACTCTAGCTATTTATGTGAGAGTCAATAATTAAATTAAATTACATTCAGAGCACAGAAAGATTTTATGCATCATACATTATTGTCCTTATCTCAGAATTCTTCATTAATGTTTTAGCCATTTTAATGTTATTTCCATGGATTTCCATAAAATTTTTACTAGCTGTTGATTAGTTGGAAGTTTTCGATCTGATGTGTAATGCTTCTTTACATATATGTTTTTCATAGAATATTTTTGAACAATTATCCTGATTAAGGGATATTTTGCAGAATATTTTCTATTGCAGCCAACCTTGGTTTTTTTTCTTTAATTTTGTTTTTTCATCTGAGACTATGATTATATCAGTGCTAATTGAATAAACTAATGACTTGATCGGTGTAATTTTCTTGATTCTTGTTATGGAAGTCTCTGACTAATAGAGAAAATTATGTAATTTATTACCTCATCAAATCTACATTCCAGATGCTGAAATAATGAGCCCAGTGTGTTACATTTCCACATTTTTCTGTAAACAGTTTGTACAATCTCCCTTCATTAACAAGTCTGTGCTCAGGGCAGAACGATTGAGCTGTAGTATTCCCAAGTATAGACAGGGTCCTACCTTTCCCCCCTCCTTCCTGCCGTGTCACCATCAGTGTTGTCACATGGCCACACTAGAGTCGTGGATAATTTAATCTCTGGCTCTATTCTGGGAAGAAGATGACAAAAACGCTCTATAAATCTTCATGGGAAGACCTATACTTCATTCACGGTTTTCAGAGTGGAGTAGCTTTAAAAACAAACTTTGTGTGTGTGTGTGTGTGTGTGTGTGTGTGTGTGTGTGTGTGTGTATAAGTAATTTATAACTCAGTCTTTTATAGCATAACTTGAATGAGTTCAAGGGAGATTGTCTCCCAAAAAGAGTGCGGTAAGAAAAGAAAAGATGAAATCAGTGAGGGAAACTGAAGACTCCATCCTGCCCCCTGTGTTTGAGGACACTTTACCTGCAGCTGTTCAGAATCTCAGCTTTGAAATGATGTCGCAGGTGATTGGCTAAATCACGCCATTCAGCATGCCTACCACTAGCTGTCGATGAGGTACACACAGGTTTCCTCGTGCCTATAGTTCTTCTCTAACAGTCTCTAAGATCATCATTAGGAGCGGCTTAAAGAGCACATTCCGAAAAAGGACACTGGGCAAAAGGACTGCAGATCGGGCAGAAATGTGAAGGACACTGGATTTCTATGCATTGCTAATGGCCTTTCCTGGGTGTGGCAGCCCACACTTCCGCTCTTTTACGTCAGTGGTTTCATTTATCATGTCCATTTTCCTAGGAACCTATCAAATGTGCCCAGAAATTTAAGAAAAATTTTTGCCAACTCATTTTAGAATAAAATAAATGACAAAATATTATACTTGTATGGTGCTTGATAAACTAAAATTAGTTTTTCCTGTCCTCAGCGGTACTTTGGTTCACATTCGTGGAACCACCTAGGGTGACCTTGCTCTGTCATGGAACCAGGAGTCAGCACTAGACTTTAGAGGTGCAGTGGGTGGTTGTCAGGAGTCCCAGGCGACCGGCTGTGCTGCTCAGGTGCTCAACTACTTCCTGGGAGCTGAGGAATTGTGCACCAGAGGCGTCCTGTCAGAGCTGGCCAAGGCCGTTCTGATATAGTCATGAGCCAGTGTCATCGCTGGTCAAGTTCCCCACAGCCGAGTGCAAAACCCCCGCGTGCCTCTCTCGGCTCATTGTGCCTCACTGCTTTCTCACTCGGATATCCATTGTCAAGCTGAGATGAGTCCAAAACCCTAGGATCAGTAGAAAAGCATATATTTGGTTAGGTGACAAGTTGTAATTGCAGTGGGATGATTGTATCCTGCTATACATGGACCTTCAGTAATAAATGAACTATAAATGCACACATTTCCTTTGAGATCGATTTGAAAAAGAAATGAGAAATGTAAATCATTAGAGAGAATTTAATGTAGTGTCCAAATAGAGCATCCCTAATTAAAATTAACCCAGTGCATAGCTCCCCTTCAGAATAAAGGGTCATTCATGTTTCCTTAAAGGAAACTGCGTGTCAACAAAAGCAACAATAAGTATTTACTTACAGACCTAGGGTGAACTTTTCCATAAATTTGTAAAATATAAATTAAATGTGTGTCTCTGTGTGTGTGTGTGTGTGTGTGTGTGAGAGAGAGAGAGAGAGAGAGAGTATATGTGAGGTTAAGAAATGTGTTCTGCACTTAAGAAATGTACTGATAGAATTAACTAATAAAATACCAATTTATAGGACATGTAATTTTCAGGACTTTCTCCACAGCAAATAGTGAGCAGGCAAACACTTGCAAAGAGAGCCAACCTTGGGTGTTAGTCATGTGCTTTTTCCATGAAGACACAGACTTGCTGATACGAGAAGGACTGTAGTTGTTGTAGAGTTAACACAAGTACTTACATTACCACTTGGGAGAACGATCGCCTTTTCTTAAGCCTAGTAAACTGCGATCAATACTCCGCTTGCCTAGGAGTCAAGATACTTTTACCAATTTATCTGCAATTACTAAAGAAATACCACACAGAGGTAATTACAAGCCGTTCTCACGTTTTCAAACGTAGTGTTTTATCAAAGCGTGTGTGGCTGTATGTGCTGGCCCCACAGGACTCCGGAGAGACTTCTGGAGAAAATGGATCCTACTTTACAATTTCATTTCAAAGTTGAGTACTTAAGGACCTACCTGCTAGTTGCAACACAACTGTGTGCATCTATTGGTCTGCCTTTTATTATTTTGACAACATCCCTGTGTAGAGGCCTATATTTAAAAGCTGCAACAGTTTCATTGTCTTAATTTTTTTGACTAAAATCCTCACTCCATTTTCTTGTTGCTAATGGTAAGTTGTGTCCTTTAGGTGCACGTGTTTTCATAGTTTATTAGCCAGCACAGAAGACAATAATGTAATAGGTAACATTCACTGGGCATTTACCGTATTCCAGACACTATTTGAAGGGCTTCACGTGAATTAGCTTATTTAACCTGCACAGCAAATCTAAGCAGTAGATATTGTGTTGTCCTCTCTGTTTTGTGATGAGAAGAAATAAGGCACAGAGATGCACTGTTGGATGCAGAGAGGGCCAGGAGATCAAGTCTTCAGAACCTCAGTTGTTACCTGAGCCCAGGGCTGCCATGCGTATTTGCTGTTGTCGAATCCTCAGCCAAAGAGGAGACCTGTCTCATGAACAGTCAACCTTTCAGGTGAAGTCTCCAGAGGCTTATGAAACATGACTTTTTTACTGTAATTACAGCACAGCAAAAGTATTTGAAGCAGTTTCAGAATAAAACTAAAAGCACAGGTATGCAGCCATCGTATGCACAAATCCTGAGATAATACCAGTGCACACCAAAGGAGCTGTGATTGGGAATCCTTAAAAGGTGGCGCTGTTTGGTAAATACAAATGGTGGCAAAAAAGGGAATGAGTGTTGATTTAAACTATAAAGGAGAAAGCTTAAGACGAACCATGTTTTGAAGAGGTTGTAAAAATGACTTCTTCAATGAATATGAAGGAAAGAAAAGAAATGGGAAGGGAGGGAGGGAGGGAGGGAGGGAGCTCGTCTCAGCACCGAGGGATACGGCACAGAACCCATTGATGACAGAGGGCGGGGTGGTATTAGGGTTTCCTGTAGTTTCACCTCTGTAGTTCATATTTATAATTCAGAAGTCATGAATGTTTATGTTCATGGCTAATATTTAATAGTAAAGTGAAGCTTGGACGTTGGGGAAATGCACGATTCCTCCCAGGGGCGGGAAACTGTCCTGCCCCGTCCCCGTTGGCCCGCCCGGATCTCCAGCGGGAGCCCCTGTTTAGCTTCCTTCGCTGCCGCTAATCCACGTGCACAGGTTAAACAGAAGGCGATGCAACATGCGAGCTGACGCCTTGTTAAGACACAGTCAGCTGGCTCATTTATTTGCCATATTTAAGACTAATACCCGACGGTGAGGCAGGTTTTAGTCCATGTTTCCAAAGCGGTGCTGCGGTGGACCTGGCAGTCTCCACCACCACTTAGGAGCGCCACCTCCTTTGTTAAAGCGCCAGGTCCCATTTGTCCCGCCGTGGCTGTGGCCTCGTGGCCCAGGGACTGCGTGGGGTCTCATCCTCCCAGAAGCCTCCCTAGGAATTGACTCTGGCGATCGGGGGCCTGCTTCTAGGAGGGCACATGCTTAGCAACGAGGCCTCCTGCTGTGCTCAGTCAGACACCAGCTCAGTAACTGCTTCCAACAGATGTTTCTTTTCTGCAGCTTTAAGAAGTATAATTGGGAGAAATAGCATGTTTTAGTTCATTCAATTTACTACGTGCATCACTTGTTGGAAAACTTGTTTAAAATTCCCATAAATAGGTTGTTTTAACTAAACATAGGGGCTCTGAGGTATGTGGTTCTGTCCACATGCCAATGAAATGTATTACACAGCAATGGATACTACTAAAGGGACATCTAATCCAAATTCAGAGAACTCTACCCGCACGTAGGCCCAACTCACTTGATAGGGAAGTCTTGATGCAGTCTGAGGTTCTCTGAGGTCAGGTAACTTACCTATCTGGGCTACTGCTGTAGATGTGTCTTCTAGCCTAGAATATTAAACATCCTATCCCTTTAAAGTAAATATTATATTTACATAGAAATTGTGCATATATTTATATACACAACATATACCATCATGTTATTTTTAGCTATATGCAATTTATAAAAGAATGAAGGAAAAGTATAAAAATATAATTGCATGATTATTTCATTTGTGTACAGTACCTTTGTTATAATACATGTAAATATAAATAAGTTCTTTTTAGTTACTTTGTATTTGAATAGACACTGAAAAACTGTAAAAGGGATAGAAAAAATGCAACATATTTTAAATAGTTACTAAATTATAAATGAAAGGAGCTCAGAATATTATAAGCTTCAGAGATGTAGTTTTCAAACATGAGCTATAATGTTAAATTTTTTTATTAACAGATGAGAGTGGTTTAAGCAACACGGCAAAGTCTCCTTTCAGTTGGTGACTCAGCATTCCATATTCGTTGCTGTGTTATATAAGACGTATTTGTCCAGTTGTCTGAATTTGAACCACTATGGCATAGTAACTTACCAGACCACCACATAATTATATCTGTGGGGTTTTGACCCTGTTGAACAATAGGACCCAATAAGAATTTCCTTCTGGATATTTCTTTTATTAGATACATATTATTTCAAGGTTCATTATGGTTTACACATTTTTAATATGAAATACAAGACTATATTACAACTCAAATTTTGTTTTAGGGCATGTCAGGAAATTCTGTGGAGCCATAATTTTGAGGTTGAGCCTAGAGCTAACATTCAATATTTAAGCAATTTAATAATTTAATAATACAATTCTGCTGTATATAGCTGTTATGCTCCTAAACATTTTCTCTGCAGTATTTCTGGGATAATTTAACCTAAGATTAGTTCTTAAAAAGCTCATAAAATATGGCAGTTAACTATAAATTCAGGGAATCACTCTTAATTTTAATTTGTTTCACCACTGCATGTGACATCAACCACATCATCATTCTTACTGGATGGAGGACGTCTGTACATGTGGCCCATAGTTTTCTTCTTCAATAAACACCTTGTCACATGAATGAGGCAGGTTGTAGAATATAGTAATGAGTTCAGAACACACAAGAAAGCTATTTTGTATCCCAATAAAGTCTTAAAAAATATTTCACTGGACCAATGGAAGTCATATAGTGACAACATAAATATTATAGATATTAATCTTTATTCAGGTCATATCATCCTTTAAATTTAGCAGATAGGAGGGGGCATTTTTAAAGTACTTAATCAGAAATGTGGGACACAAATTGTTGTCATAGCAAAACATCTTAAAGTCTACCAACAAAATACTGAGGAAAACAATTAAAATTTTAAAAATTATCAAAATCATAATCTGTGTCATATTTCCAACCCTCTACAAATTATAGTCATCATTTTGTCACTTTATTATGATGAGTACAGTAAACTTCTCAATCTGGTTCCATATACCTCAAAAATGTGCTTAGTCCTGTTATGGGCAGGTTTTCTTCTATTCACACCTTCCCTTCAAATTCTAAATCTATCCTCCACTTCACAAATTTATTGTAGTGTCTTGGGCCATCTACCCACACCCTTCCATATGCTCTCAGCATTATGGAAGAATGATGACAGCCTTGGAGAGTCAGATTGGTCTGTTAATTCTCTCATCGATAAGGAGTGTCACCTTGAGGCAAATTTTATCTCCTTTCCCCAGTTCCTCACACCAACACTTGCTCCATTTGTACTCGGGTTAAAAATAAAAGAAAATGTTTAAGGAAACAAAAAAATACAGTATAACAACATAAACACCACTTAGTTTATTCAGATGACATTTAGATAGTAGAAACCTAGATTCATAGAATGGGAAAGAATCTTCTTTTCTTTAACACAGAGAGCTTCTATTCCAGAAATTCGGTTAATAGCCTTTGCTTGAACAGTTGTAGCAGTTGTAGCAGTGAGGAAGTCATGGCTTTATTACGGAGTTCACTTGAAAGTCCCACGTGGTATTTGTTCATTTTTCCACATAGACCATGAGCAAGGTGCAAATCTACTGTAGCTGGCCTCATCTGGTCTGCGAAGAGGTGACCTTGGCATTCCACATGTCTTGACATCAAATCGCCATGTAGGGTTCACCATTCAAAATGGTCGCGTGCAGAAACATCTACATACTGTTTTATTTAAAATTGTGTGAAGATGATAAGGTGCATTCTTGGTAACTGAACTCGTACTCTCAAATGAGAACCTAAAACACACAGAAGGACAAATCTCCTCTCCTCCTCACTGAGAATGAGGCAAAACTCTTCACCCATGTGCCTGAAAATGTAAATTCTGCTCTGGATTCTGCACGGCCCTATGCAGCGTGATCTATAATTGCATTTGCTTCCACTGCTTCTGCCCTTGCAGTACAGTCTTTTACACTGAGCACTGTGTCCCTCCAGTGTACCTGCCTGATGCCGACGGTGCGTGTGTAGGGCTGCCCGCCTGTCCGAGCTTTAGTCACTGTGAAGACGGAAGGGAGATGAGGTGTGAGGAGTGTGGTCATTGAAGCTCTTTTGCAAAGCAAATCCAATCCTGCTTAGCATGTGAAATAAAAACGTGTAATACACCTCTTCAACATTGGCACAATGCCTGTGTAACAGTAATGGCCCCCATTTATCCCTAGCTGAGGAAATGATGGCGTTTGAGTCTTACAGAGGATGGCAGATACCACCAGGTCTCTAGCAGCTAAGGAGAGCAGTTGCTGCTGTGGTTGGAAGATGGTTAGGGTGGTACAAATACAGCTTCGATTTTAAACATGTTCACAAACGCGTATATATGTACCACATTGTGAACCTTCCAACCAAGACATCAACTGCCATCTTGAAGTATCTGAATTGATATGAACTGAATGCATAAAGCTAAAACACCTGCCCCTAATTTTAAATCACAGAGACTCAGACATTCATCTAAATTATCGCAATGGTATCAGTACTTCTGGTTCTTGGCCTAGTTTTATGTTCCCTAAACCCTTACTACACATAATACAAATTAGGACTTTGTCTACAGTCTGTAATATGCCCAGATAATTAGAAATACTGTAAGGGTCAAATACTTCTAAAGCTGTATTTACTTAATTTTACTTAAAAAGACTGAAATACAATAAAAATTAGAAGTGATATTTGACACAAAGCTAAGTTTAGTTGATATTTGACACTAAGTTGTGTTAGTTTTGACACAAAATTGAGTTTTACACAAAACTGAATTGTGTAGAGTATACATTCAAGGAACTGTTTAGACATTTTATTTTTAAAACACATTCTTACAGTGGTGTCAAATGCATGAGAACCAAATGACTGACTTCTTTTTCCCAGGTTAAATTGCTCTTACGTGCATTTGTTACTTGATAAATCTTTCCAGTAATTCTGCCAAAAGTGTGACAAATAGTAACAGCAGTTTCTGAAAATGATAAAGGAGATTCTATTCTAGCTATATCTCTGAAAAGAAGACACATAATAAAGATTAGGGAGTAGAAAAATTAACATTCAAGTATTGTATTAAATTCAGAAAGAAGTTTCACTAAATGAATAGTAAACATATGGGACATGTCACCAAGGAGACCAATTAAAAACTGTGATATATCAAAAGCACTGTCATCACGTCTAGTGAAACAAAAGGAAAGGGAATAAGATAAGAGAATACGAGTAAATATTTCTTTACTGACAAGTTCAGCCATTATTAACGTTTTTCCTAGTATAGAATCTACAGATTAGTCTCTCTGCTGGTATAAATTCCTAACAGTAACTTCACCTTTGCAAAGGCAGGTTTTTAAATTAACATTTTCCCCATCAGAATTCTATTCGAAACACCCAATCTCGTATTTTCATTCTCCCACGACCTTCTGTGAATTCCCAAATGCAAAACACCCTCAACAACATTCTGCTTTGAAAATTACCTAATGAGATCATGGATCACCTTCTAGTAAGCAATTAAGCGTGATCACTCACATTTATATGTGCTTTTATATGTGTACATGTACATGCATTTTTTATGCATGCACACACATACATGAACATGTAAAATACATATTTATTGCACATATCTGACTTTATAGATTCATGAAGTGAACTTGTATACAAATCATATATCTTATATCTTATGGAGAAAAAAGGCAATAATAATTTCATAGTACTAATGTTAGAAGTCATATTTAATTATATTATTTTCAGTGTTTTGGAAGTTATATTAAATCATATTGTTTTAATATTTTATACTCATAAACTATTACTTAGTTTGTAATATAACCAGATTGATATTCTATGTGTTATAATGATACTCTATGTAAATCATAAGGAGATATTTATGAAAAAATCCCACATTTCTTATGATTGTATTTTTCAGAAAATTTCTTTTGTTTTTTTCACTTGTGATAGGGAAAAAGATTCTGATCATGCTTTATTGTTCTACATTAATGTCCTTCTCTTTTTCTGACATGTTTTTAATAATGATTTCTTGCTCAGATTCATTACCTAGTAATGTTACCTACCAGACAAACTTCACAGTGAGTGTGGTTTCAGTTACCAAGGCACTCCTGAGGAAACTGTCAGAGAAAATGAGAGTGTTAATGGATTAACTTCTGTACCAGGCACCTTGCTATCTCCTACACTTCTTTAGAAGAACTATGTGGAAAACACCCTGACTATTCATCAAACAGTACAGGCACAAGCTGGTTGTCCTTTCATTGACCCTATGACATACCCCTGCCCTCAAGGACCATGTATGCCAGCCTTGCCCTTTGGGTAGGGCCCTATTGTTGTGTTAAAAAATTAGAAGCATCAATAATCTGAGTGAATAATAGTCTTTTTGTCTACATCTGAATCTAAACCCCATATCCATAGCTAGATGTTTCAAATACATAATGAATATGATAGTTATAACAAATTGATATATGAGTATATTCTTACGGGTTTTAGATCAACATGATGTCCCACTAGCAAATACAAATTTCCCGTAAGTCCCAAACTATCATGTTCACATTAATGTAATTGTATATATGTTATTACCTTTATAATAAAGCCCACTTTTAGACAGGATTTGGGGATTAGAGACAGCTGTAATCAACAGATGCCCATCCCAAAATAAATCATTAATTTTATATCATATTTTATTTTAAAAATTGGGATTGCTTCCACATTATTTTTTGCATAGAGAGTGACCTACAAGTTTTCAATTTTATTCATCGCCAAACAAATGATATAAATTCTGTGTCAACCAAATTGCACAGTTGCTTTTTTGTGCAGTTGACTGCTATTGTAGCAAAGGCAAAATATAGGTCATGTCTTTTACTCTCAATTGATTTTACTCAATTCAGACATTTTTTATAGCTGAAAATTTTCTGTGTTTTTCTATTCTGTTAGTCAAAACTGCACATCTAAGATTGCAAACGAACAGTGCAATTTTAGAAATACTGCGATTGTCGTTTAAACAATGGGCTCTGTCTGGGTTACTCTCTTAGAATTTCTTTCCCTGTAGACACAGTGTTTATGATAGTCTCTGTGTCACATAATGAATTGCTAGGGTTCTGCAGATGAAGAGTCTGAAGTCAATCTTAAATCTGATGTTAAATTGATTCACCATCTTTAGCAGAAAAACACAGAAGTTAGGAAATGTATTATCTCCTGCTAACCTGTTTTCTCTTTTCTCCCACAAAAAATAAAAAAAAATTTTTAAAAAGGCAATGACATTGGGTAATTTAGTTAAGGATACCATAATATTCAATTTTTCACCCTGGTTGTTTATCTCTATTATTATTTGAATTTAGAGCATAAATTTTCAATCTCTTGATTGTAATAGCACTGTTTTAATTTCTGACTTTTATTTTTATAGTAAAGCTCTATACTTAAATAAATCAATATCACATTGTAATGAAAAACTTGTTTTCAATGAAAACCTAGTTTCTAGTATACTAGCTAGCCATCCTAAAAAACGTAAAAGTAGCTTTTGTAAGCAAATGGTCTAAAATACTTGATATTTCTTGCCACTTTTCTTCCCTATTCTATTTGTTGTTCTTCCTACTCTATTTTGGACTTTTTCCCTGCAATTATTTCAATCTGATTATTTTGGCTCAAGGTTTAATTCAGTTGACATTTATTGAACTGCTGTCAAATAACATCTTAGTTACGAATATGAAAAAGCACAGACTCTACCCTTCAGCATCCAGAAAAAATTGAGGAAGCCAACAATTATTGAACACTTAATAACGTGTGCAAGACAGCCTCTGGTACGAATTACAGCGCCCCATAGAGATGTTATTTTGGTATCATGACACATTCATGCTTTCGAAGGAGCATAATCCAACCTGCCATGTATGTAACTGTTAGGACACTGAATGTCACCTTCAGTTTTAGTTATTGTAGCCAGAGTACTTGGTAAGTTGTTTGACTTAGAATATATCCTAAATGTTTATGGAAAGAGGAAGGCAAGAAGGCATGCAGGCCGTCCGAGCTGGGGTGTGAGAGAGCTCCGGAGGGCCCGTCGTGCACAGGGAAGGCGCCCGGGACCTGGAAGCCGGCTCCCTTGTTTTGAATGATACTTCTGTCGGTTACCAGCTGTGCTTGTGCTGTTTGTACTGTCAGACATTGGACAATCTGCTTAAACCTTCTGTGCCTTTGTAATCATCCATGAAATCATCTACGTTATAGTAAGATTTATCTCATACATTTTGTGAGGATTGGGAGTTAATATACGTAACTGGAGTAGTAGTATGTAGATATTAGCCTCACTATGTGCAAGCCATTATAAGAGTAACAATTTGGTACAAGCATAATATTTTTTGTTCTGCATTGTCTTACAATTTTGTATTGTTAAGCCACCAAACTGTCACCAAATACTGAGAGTTTTCCTGCTACTTGCGTCCCCAAACGACGTTGCTCTGTTTAGTGACATTACACAGCCAAGCCATTAAGACTGTGGTCTCCATGCAACAAAAAAGAAAGCAGTGGTGATCCACCTGCTTTTGTCGGGCAGTATGTTTTGGAATATATAGGAAGCTGGTGAGCGAAAATTAACTTAGCACTTGTTTCTGGATGTCAGTAGTACACATTCAGAGCTCTTCCGGGGGTGGGGGGACTAGGTGACCATGCTAAACTACTCACCATCCGAGTGTAGTTCTGCTGTGAACTGATGGCAGCTGGGTTTCAAATCTCCTTTTCTCAGCATCCTTGCTTGCTCTTCGCCATCTTGTCTGCAGAACCATTGTCACATCGAGGGCATCTCAGCCTGGCTTCATCAACACCATCCATGTTGTCCTAGTGAATCATTTCTCAGGGTCCGTTTTCATTGGCTATCGAGATAGTGGTCAGCCCTGAATTTATGATTATAGCTTTTTTCTCATTTGTATTTCTTTAATTTCAAGAATATATAACAATGAAGGAAAAATTAACACCCACTGCTTGGAGCCTGGCTAAAAAACATCTGGTTCATCTTGGTAAATTATTTAATACCAGCTTGATTTTGGCAAATTATTTAACACATGAGACTTAGATTTCTCATCTATAAAGTGGAGATGATAATTTTACAATATTGCTGGTAAAATTATTATAAGTCTTGAAAAAAGTTTATAAAAACTACTAAGAATTCTTGAAATGTTAGTTTCTCTTCTCTCACACATATAAATAAATGATATTTAGTAAAAAAATAATAAATGTGTGAATAAGCAATGTAAACTTCATCTGGCATTTTCTTCTCTATAATCTTTGTGCAGTAGGAGTGAAGAGTGTTTTCAAATTGTCTGAAATACAGCTTGATTAATTAAAACAATAATCTTTTACTGCACATTATGATCTCTAAAATTAATGAGATTAAAATTTCTTTTTATATCCAATATTTACCGTTACGCTAGTGATAAGATTTGATTCATAACATTAGTTGACTCACTACAATGTGAGACTTAAAATCACGTGCGTGGCTTCTTATGTGAATCATCTTGGCAAAGTATCAACATCAATGGGAGGCGAAAGCTGATGAAATTTTACAGAGCATTGAATCAAAAGCCTCTTTTTGGGCCATCCGACATGACTGGACCACGAACGATGTAAAAGACATATCTTCAAGTGCTTGTGCTCTTTAAAATAACAACGATTTATCTTCTAAAAACCAGCCCATGTTTGCCATTTATCGAAAACACAGGAGTAGAAAAAGAAAGCAATGATTAATTTTTCGAGAAAAGATAAAACATACGTATTTTGGGGGAACCGAGTACTTTATGTATTATTGTGCAGTTCCCTAGAGTATTGTCATTACTGTCAAGGCCAAAGCTAGGCTGATAGCCACAGATTGCAGGTAGAGAGAAGGGCAGAGTGTCTGTGAGACGCATACTGTCGTCTGACAGCTCCGTCAAGGGACTGACACGTTTCCACCGGTGTTATCGGCGAGGATGTAGTCGTGTAGTCACACCTAACTACGAAGGTGGTTGGATGACAGAGCACAGCCAGACAGCTAAGTACTGGATTACAGTCTTAGTATCGTGAAAGAAAAGAAGAACAAATTATTGGGGGAAACGAGTAATATTTGACGTTGGCTGACAGTAAGACAATTGCAAACAGCAAGAAAACTGAGGAGGTGAAGGGGAGAGGCAGTAAAGGCGGGAGAAGGGTACAACACACAGGGCACTTAGTGTGTGCTTGGGACAGTCATGTCACAGCCAGGGGTGGCGAGGACATTTACAGCACACACGACAGAGCTGAATGTCAGAGAGCACGGATAAATGGGGTTGGGTTAGGTAGGAACGTGGCCGATTTGCAAGAGGGATTGAAGGAAAGCAGGAAGACGATGTAAGAGAAAATGTGTGGTTGACTATAAAAAAATACAATAAAAAATAAAACGTGAAAAAAGACCCCAGAGAATTGGGTCCCGGGAATGCATTTACCATCGGTTTTCTGGGTAACATTAAGATAAGTCTCAGTCTTTCTGCACCTCAGTTTCCCCATCTATAAGGGCATAACAACATTACTAAGTTTGTATGCCTGTAATGCTGTCAGTGGTGTAAGAAGACAAGCTAGAAGCAGTCTTTTAGGAAGTTTAGTTAGATAAGGCATTTCTGGAAGCATGGAAAATAATGAAGGTGACCCCACAAAATCTGGCTTGCATAAATACTTAAACATCTATAATAACATGGTGAGGGTGGAGTGTGAAAGGACGCTCCAACTCCTGGAGCCATCCTCTCCAGCACAGGAGCCACTAGCGCTTTATTGAGGTGTGATGGACATATCTCTGAAGTACACAATTTGGTAAGTTTTGACACCACCATCGAGATAATAAACATATGCATCACTTCCCCCCCGAGATTTTCCTCAACGTGCCTCTAGATCTTTCCTTCTACCTCATCACACCCTTCTGTCCCTGGGCCGCCTCCGGTGTCTGTCACTAAAGGTAAATTTACATGATCTAGAATGGTAAATGGATGAATCACAAAATATTTTTTAATCTAGCTTCTTTTGCTCAACACAATAATGTTCAGATTCATCCATGGTGTTGTGTATGTCAATCATTCCTTTGGCTTATAGATTCTTCTTACACAGTTGAGAGTATTAAAGGCATAAAAACTCAGTAATATTGTTATTACATTGCCATTTTGTATGGAATGTAAATGGAAAATACTAGAAAACATATCAAATACGGAATTTACATGCCATTTCCAAATAAGAGCTTCTTTGTTTCAAGAGTGTTTGTGCTCCATTATCACCCACGATATCTTATATCTAACAATGCATCAGGAACGACATACCACCTATAAATAATTCTCTACCTCTTTGTAAAAGTTCCATCTTCTTTGTGTATCTTCTTCTGTGCATTAACTATCAGAGGAATTGGATAGCTCATGCGCCGGAGCCATAAAGTAGGGAGCATTTCAGTAGCAGGGAGTCTGTAGGCTGTCCTTTTTGCGTGGACAGCACGCGGTCTGTGAAACACTGTCCACTGCGAAGGAAAACTAGTGCAGGCAGCACGCTGCGGGGGACAGGTTTCAGAAGACCTCAGCAGGCGACGTTCACTGGGAGAGAATTGTGCCCACGGTACGCCTGCTCCGGGTGTCGTTACTAGGAGTACCTCAGTTGCTTTGAGCCATGAAGAGAAATATATGTCGTGTATATAAAGTATGGAACGCTCTGAGAAAGCTGAGAGCCCTGTGTGACGGCCACGTGCGAGGACTTTGGTTGTCCTGATCTTCACACTGGGTGTGAGATAGTTGCTCTTTTCAAGTAGGTCCATTCAGTTTGGGTAACTCTCCCTAAAAGTGTTGGACTCAGGGATGAAACTAAGAGCTTTATAAAGAAACAGACGATGTATCTGAAAATGACTGAATGTGCAGTAGAATTATATGTAAATTCTAGTTTATATATAAACACAAGTTTACAAATTGGATTTGGGGACTCTCACAATTTTAATATTACAATATATAAATTGTTTTATTCCTTTTAAATAAAATAAAAACATTCTATTAGCAAGCTTGCCATATTAATTTCTGTAAGTTAAAAGTGCCAAAGCATGTTCTCAATACTTTTCATTAATTATGTGGTTAATTAGAATTTTAGGAAAAATTACACTGAAAAACTGCCAGTTTTCCTGAGATCACTGATGTTGGGAGCACATTACTCAGGAGAGAGGATTGTGTGGCATGTTCGCACTAGCAGCTAGTCCCAGGGACATTGTAAACATCAGCGAGTTCCGTTTTTGTCACACGGGTGTTCCCCTTCACTGTAGCTGAGACGTCTGACAGGCGAAGTCTCCATGCTACAGCACACAAACGCCCAGCCTCCTGGGGCTCTCAACAGCTTCAGTCCAGCTGATTGGATTTCAAGAGTGTCAGTAAGTTGGGAGGCCCGTGGGGGTTCCTGCTCCATGTGTACCACACAAACAGGAATCTTAGTACTGCAGAGGTGAAGAGGAGTGGTGATTGGGCCCTCTGCCTTTATTTTTTAATTTTTGTTTGGATGCTCTTTTTATTCTCAAGTTAAATAAATATGTGAATTCTTAATTCAGCATTAAAGTTGGACCACATCACGATGGAAATAAATTATCTTCTAATTTGTTTTGATTTAATGCACATGACAATATTCTGAGATGAGTATAATTTGACTATGTTAAAGATTACAGTGGATACTTCTTGCATACAATTTAGGAAGTCATATAACTCAATTCAGCTCACACACTGTCCCCAAGACCCTCATCATCTTTTGCTTGGACCAGCAAAAGAGTTTCATAATCAGCCAGCCACCCCACAATTCCCTCGAACGGACATCCCACCCATAGTTACCGTTCAGAAACCCAAATGTGTCCATGTCCCTCTCCTCCAGACCTCCAGCACCTTCCATGGCTTTCCCTCCAGGCCCTTTCATCCTTCCTCAAGATGTATAGACTTGCCTGTGGATTCAGAATGGTTTATCTGAGGATAACTAGTTAAGAACTGACTCTGTGAAGGTTTGAGGGAATAGAAAATTAATACCTGATAAAGAGATAAGAATTAGGCTGACCAGATGGACAGAAAACAATGATACTGTTCTGTTTCAAATGGGACGTCTGGTCAGCCTAGTCTCACTGGGCTAAATTCAAGGTGTCAGGAGGCTGACCGTATGTACCATTTGAAATGGGACCATTTTTTCTATATGGCACTATACGTACCATTTTCTCTATCCTGTTTATAATGGCACATCTGTTCAGCCTAATACTAATGGATTCAATAGTAAAACATTTCCAAAGCGAGCTTAACAGTACAATGAATTATTTTCCGTCTTTCTCTGTGTGATATCGACAGTGCCTCAGTCGGAGAATGAAGGGTGTTTCGATACATACTCACTCACAACTGTATGGTACACATGTAGATAATAACACATGCAAATACACATATATCTCTATAAAAGATCACATAAAATAATTCAAGAAATTTGGAGGGAAAAAGAAAATATATACTCCCCAGAAACATAGCCCAGACTGGTGACCAAAAGGGATTTTAGCTGTAGTTATATTTTTCTTTCTTTTTTGGTTTTCTTGTTTTCATTTTCCCCTCTCTCTCTTTTTTCACTTTTTACAAATAATGTCTTAATCAGTGAGTAGTGTGGTTTAAAGTTAATGCAATTAATTTGATAACCTAAAAAAATGCATTCACAGCTAAGTATTTTAAAATATTCATCTCTCTGAAAAGAGTTCTTGAATAATATTAGAGGATACATTTGGTTACTTATTAAATATTGATTACTTTATGTTTTAATGAAATTTTTATGATGCATATGAAGTAAACAAAGTTTTAACTTGTTAATGTTAATTAGTAATTATTGCATTAATATTTTATATGTTCCTGTGAATTTCTGTCACCTCCTAAGTGTGTGTTTGATTCTGTTCAGAATACATTTAATTAAAGAATTCCAGACTTGCTTTCAGGGTTCTACAATCTTATAAAATCCCAATTCCCCAGTGAGCACTTGCTGCAGAAAGACAGCACAATGTAGCCTTGGCCACCCAAGAGACACACGCATGATTTCTGACCAGAACTAATTGCATGAGTAAATCATGGAAATTATTTCAGCTACAGTTTTACACCTGAAAAACAGACATTCTAAAACTAAATCCAGGATTGTTTTGTGAATCAAGCTAACGCTTTTAAATTATCTGCCACCCTGGATGTGCTTACTAAATTTGCCACAACAGATACAATATGGTGATCACAGATAAACTGGGGGTAACGTGAGTTGGTTTTAAGTCCTGGAAGACACAGTTAGCTATTTGATTCTTGTGCACGACACCTAACTTCTGAGAGAGTGTTTGAATATGTAATACAGAATAAAACTTCCCCTGTAGTTCTGTGAACACAAAATGACATAGGACGTGAGAAAAAGCCGCAAATAAACTGATCGCATTAGGGCACTTCAGGACCTCGGAGAGCTCCTCCCGCGGTCCTCTGTTGGGTGTGCGCGCCGACCCAGTGGCACTCCACCTGCCCAGGAAAGAGTCACGTCCACGAATTCCTCTTCCAGCACCCGCCCCACCAAACCCCAGAGTCCGTCCTTCCTCGGAACCTACCTCCCGTAGGAAGAATGTGCATCCGGGTCCATTGGCACCAGCTGGGTTTTCCACTGATGTGCGAGCGTTGTGTTCACGAGCTATGACACTTGTACTACCAGGTCCTATTGCTTTGTGTACTGAAAACAAAAGCATTTCTGTTCCATCAGCAAGGTGATGCTAACTCCACTTCAATCTTTATTTATTTTCATCTCATTTTAAGGACATCTAGAATTGAAGTGTTAATAAATGTGTTTAACTTTTCAAAACAAAAGACATGGGCACAGTAGATGTATCATACAAAAGGGTAAAATCTCATGTTTATCTTATGTGGAATTATATTAGTTTTTTTATAATATTTGAGGTTTGTATGAAAAACAGTGGGGGAAAACTGATAAAAACAAATGAAAATAACAACATTGTTCTAAATTATTGCCTTTTAAATTCGCATATGTTCCCTGATTTTTAAATTTCTCATATACCCATATAACATAGAATATATTTCAGTAATAGAATAATTCTTTGCCTGACCTTATTTAACACTATTACTTCAGCACATATACACTTGTGCATCCGTGTGCATGTCACACACAATATCAAATATATGATCCTCAGCATTTTATGTAATGAAACTTACTGGCCACACTGCTTTATTTAAAATGACATTTTTAAAGAAAGCACAGACTTTGTCTTCCTTTCTCTGAGGATTATGCTGTTGCTTGAACTATGCCAGAAATTTTATTTTTGTATAAAATAAATACTTGTGAAGAAAAGAAGAGGGAAAAATTCAGAGGGAAAAGGATTTAACTGGAAAAGAAACAATAAATTTCCCTCTGATTCCATCATATGTGCTAAAAATCCCTGTTGTGCATACCTTAGACACTAAGGCTTATTAGTATTCAGGAAGCATAGTTGAAAACAGACATGCATACTCAGACTTAAAAATAGGAGACTCATGAAAGGGAAAATCCTCCAGTGACCCGACGCAGATTCACATTTTGCCTTAGGCCAAAATGAATGAATGTCAGTTTGCCTGGACATAGTAATCGATTAATCGTGGATCAATGCAGCAAGATGCATTTCACATGGCAGAAGGGTAATTATTAGGAAAGTGTCCTTTCAGATAAATGGTTTATGGTATCTATTACCCTATGTTTGGCTACTATGACTTTTTAAAATAGTATTTTATTGACGAGTAGGGGAGAAACAAAAGGCTAAAAAATTGAACTATCCCAAGTGTTTGAAATAAATTTCACATCTGTCATAGCTAATGCATGAGAAATCAAGTAATATAGGTTTACACTACAATGGAAATCCAAACAAATTATAGCAACTATCTGCTTTGTATTATTCATATGTGCCCTCGTGTATCTGATTTCTTTCCAGAAAATTTCAAGCCTCATATTTAAAGCTGCAGCTAAAATACAATGCTTGATTTCCACTGGATGTTACATAACTCTTTCAAGTAATATTTTGCTGGTCTCTTTGAAATCATTTTAAAATTTAATTGAATAAAAAGATAATTATTATTATATTGTAACAATGAATCCCAAACCTTTGTAAATCATTACAGAATTATTATAGAAGCAAACCTAGGAATAAATAAACAAGTGGGATTATACCCAATTTAAAAGCCCCTTTCACAATGAAGAAAACAGTCAACAAAATGGAAATGCATCCCTGGGGATGGGAGAAAATATTTGCATGCCATATATCTGTTAAGGGATTAATATCCAAACTATATAAGAAACTCCTATAATTAAACAGAAATAGACAAATAACCTGATTTAACAAGGGGCAAAAGACCTGAATAGACACTCTTACAAAGAAACAAAGAAAGACATACAAATGGCTGATGGGTGGGTGTATCTGAGGAGGTGCTCCGCATCCCTCATCAGCGACAGAATTACAATGAGATATTACCTCATGTTCGTTGAGATGGTCCTTATCAAAGGGAAACAAAAGGTAACTGTTGGTGAGCACGTGGAGAAAAGGCAACCCCTGGACACTGTTGGTGGGAATTTAAATCAGTGCAGCTGCTGTGGCAACAGTTGGGAGGTTCCTCAGAACCTGGAGACAGAATACTGTTTGATGCAGCAGTTCCATTTCTGGGTATATATCCGAAGGGACTGCCATCAGGATTTTGAAGGGATAGCTGTATTTCCACATTGGTTGTGGCGTTACTCACAGTGGCCAAGGTTATGGAAGCACTCTAAGTGTCCATCGGTGGAGTAATGCGTCAAGAAAATGTGGTAGATATGTACAGTGGGATATCATTTAGCATTCAGAAATAGAGGGACCCCTGCCATTTGTGACAACATAGATGGACCTAGAGGACATTATGTATGCTAAGTGAAATAGCCAGACACCAATACTGTACGATCCCTCTTCTAGGTGGGATGTAAAACAGTCAACCCCCATAGCACTGAGAAGTAGGACAGTTGTTACCCGGGGCTGGGGGGCAGAGGGGGAAATCAGGAAGTTTCCGTCAAAGGATACAAAGCTTCAGTAATATAAATGGAAAACTCTGGAGATCAACTGTAGGACCTAGTGGCTAGAGTTAACGTTGTGTTGTGTACTTAAACACTTGCCAAGAGGGTAGAATTTATGCTACATGCTCTTACCACAAAAGAAATATATATATGGAGGAACAGGAATTAAACTTTGGGTGATGATGGATAAGTTTATAGCCTTGATTGTGATAATATTTGCATGGGTGATGTATCTCCAAACTCATCAAGTTCTGTGCATTAAATATCTATAGCTGTCTGTATGTCAGTTTTACCTCAATTAAGAAATTTAAAAAATGTCTCGTGTATACGTATAGCCTATAAGGATAAGGAGGAATGGATTACAAAGATACACCAGGAACTTTTGGTATGATGGTTACATTCATTATCTCGATTGTGGTGATGGTTTCACGAGCGTACACATATGTCAAATCTTACCAAATTGTGTATTTTAGATGTCAACCTCAATAAAGCTGTTTAAAAAAAAACTTTAGAAATCAATATCCAAAGGCAGCTAAAGAAAATAAACTACACAAATCCCTTATTTCTAAAATAACATTAGGGAGGAATGTTGATAATTGAAAAATAAATTTATTCAATGCCCTAGCTTGTAGACCAAATTGTTGCTAGAGCCGTGACCTTTGAAGTCTTCAGTTACTCATTAGTAACCGCATTTCACCTCTGAGTTGCTTTACAAATCTTGCCCAAGCACTCCTGTCAGTCTCTGAGCAAAAGGTCAGAGTGTTTCCTATGTAATATGAGTTTCCATTATTTCCTTATAACTATGACATTTTCAAAATGTCAGCATCAGAGGAAACTGGAGTGTTTTCCTTTCTTCCTGATATACGCGACGAGACATATTGCATGGGATTTGTGCAAAGCACACTTAGAGTGCGACGCGTAGTAAGTGGTGATACGTGATGCTGATACAGAGGAATTTAAAATCTTTCTTCTTAAAGAATGTAAGGGCAAACTGGGGTACGTTTCTCAGTTACCTAAGAATAATCTGAGTTGCATCTGTGTTATCAACCATATATTCCACTTTAAAATCTCTCACACATGGTTGCAGTGTCTAAAGTCACGTAACGAATCAGTGAATATCTTACGTAGTCTTAAAGAAAATAGAAGTAAAAAAGGTATGCTACGCAAATTTCGAGTAATTACTTGACGTGGTTCCTTTAAATGAAAATTGTATTAATTTAGTAGTTAACTAAAAGTTCTTAACATGTTTTACTGGTTTTAAAGCATGGAGATCTCTACACAGTTCAAGATTAAGACAGCGCTTTCTTTTCATCAATTGCACATATACACCACAGACAACTCGCAGAACACAGCACGTGCTCTTTCCTGGCATTTACATTTCTAAAACCTCTGACTTCCATTAGGCTATAATAATTTAATTATTTGCTACATTATAGTTTATTTATTTTTATTCATTAGCAAAATTTTTGGAAGCATATGATGGAAAACAAGATACATCAAGATAAAACAACAAAATCTGTACCGATTCAAACACAGAGAGAAAAAGAAGTTTGGGGGATGGTCCCCTGACAGCAAACATTCTGAGAGGTGAGCAGTGGACACTGCTACTGGCCGCAGCATTCCTCGGCTCTCTCCTATCGGCCGAAATTGTGGTAGTTTCTGCCCAGCCCAGGAGGGTGAGGAGCACCTCCACACCTCCTGATGAGGGATGGACGACGTTGCATCACGTACGGCAATGTGGGCAGGAGTCACGGAACCTGTCACATAAATATTTATTGAATTTCCAGGACATGAATTTGCCACATGCCTTAAAAGAGGTAGTCCCCGAATCAGCTAGCCCTCTGGAGTGGAGTTCGACAACAAAAATTCAAACAGCACAGTACACGGTAGATGTGCCAAATGTCGTAAGCAAAGGACAGAGTGCTGTGGAGTTTCAGACGAAACAACCAACATTCCAGCGGGGAGAAATTGAACAAGAACACACGCAAGAGTCGGAATGTGAGATGACCCTTGAAGGAAAGGTAAGACTTTTGCAGGTGAGAAGAGGAAAGAACATAGTAACTAGCGACTGTTTTGCAGAAAGCATTGTCTATAAAGAACGCTGGGAGTTCCAAGACACCGACACACACGTGCATGGTGTGGGGCACAAGAAAGGACACTTTAATCTGAGTGCTAGCAATGCATCGCAGAATGCTCTAGGTGTTTTAAGTAACTTAACTCGTGTTGTCTTCAGAGCATCCTGTGGGTTTTAATACAGATGAGGTGGGGTTTTCAGTTTCAAAAACTTTTCCATCACAGAATAGAGAGTTCCAGAGCCCCTATTTTATACTTTCATCAAGTGTCTCTCCTTGAATGAAACTGATTTGGTTTTTAGTGAAGATTCATGCAAGGGTATAGACAAAGAATTAAAACGATTTTCGTAATACTTGGGAATGATCAGTGTGATTAGAAAGGAGAACCCCAAGAAGGCAGGGAGAGCAGTCCAGAGGGAACTACAGCATTGCATTAGAGGAGATGTAAGACTTTAAATCACAGCCAGGCAGAAAAAATAGAAAATAGAGAACAGATTTAGAGGACCTCACTGACTTAGTGTATGACTGACAACTGATTGTCCAGGTGTATATGAGAATTAGGGAGAACAGTGGGTCAGCACTTAAACTGGAGTTAGGGGTGATTACTAGAGGTTTAGTCAGAGAAGACACATTGAGATATATTGCTCTTGGAGACAGTAATGTTTTTTTTTTTTAAAGATAAACTGTAAAAATAGCAACAAACAACAGCCAGCATTATTAGGAGAGAGACACAAGGCGTCCCAGAAAAGGAATGACCAGTAGCCTTAACTATTAAGAGGTTAGAAATTCTCTGAAAGCCTCGGAAACGTGGCTACCAGAAACGTAGGAGAGGCTGGTGGCGTCTACGATTGGCCTGGCCCGCGGTTTCCCCGCCTTCTGAGCATTCAGAATGAGCCGCTGAGCCTTCAGGAGTGTCTTATTGTTTCTTATCCGGGTTGAGGCCCTCGGTAACGGAAGTACTAAAAAGTGAACCCAAGTCGCAATTCCTAAATTTTACTAGGCTCTTCCTGCCAAAGAAGGAGCCCATGCTTTTGTGGCAAGCAGATGGGCATGCTCCGTGCAGCGCACCCGCCCTGGCTGAGCAAGGACGAACGCGGGAACACTGGGCTCAGATGTATCGGCACGGCCCCTTCCCTGGCGAACCGTCGATTCATGCAGTCATGCTGGGTTCCTGTCGCAACTGTAATTAATGTCAGTATTATATATTAGCGTAATATTTTCCTCACAGCTCCCCGAGTGGAAGAAACTTATGATACTGTATTTTATTATAAACTAGAAATAAGTACTTGTGGGAAGTGCTACCTAGAAGAATGAATTAACTTATCCAAAGTCTTACAGTGATTGTCAAGTTGGCACAGATACCAGAACTCAGGACTGCCAACACCTGGAATTGATACTGTTTCTCCTAAATTTAAATACTTTTGATTAATAATTTAGGAAAACCAAGGTCATATTTACCTAAGTGGTATTTATGTGCATGCCCAACATATTTCTAGGTCTTAAAATTCTTAACCCTTATGAAATGCACAAAAAATCAAACAAAAACACATGCCAGGGCCGTCCGGAAAAAATCCAGTCATAAATGCCTGTTTTTCCTATTATGCCGCTGGCTACTTTCCAAACAGTATATACGAGGGCTGTCCAGAAAGCATGCAATGTCAAATCAAAACCAAGGTTATGCCAGTATTGGGCTTCCTGACTCACACTACTCTAATTTATTGTAGGCATTTTATGGGGAGAGGGTGTGTTGATCAGTCCATTATATCAATCAGAGAGTTTTGTCCGATATCACGTGCTTTCTGACGTGGCTCACAAGGAAGAATTCAGGGTCACCTCTGTGATTGTCCTGCTAAAATCACGTCTTCTCAAATCAGACGAATGGAAAGCAAGGGACTTTGTACAAAAAAGTCAAGTCACGAAAACTAGTGAAAGGCTACGGCCCTGTCCGGAGTAAGGAGAATGAAGAGAAGCCCAGTTAGGTGTAATCCTGGTCTGAACTGCAGCCTGAATCAGAATTGTTTTCTCATTATAAATAAATTAATGCAAAGATTACAAAATTTGAATGTCTGTAGGTTAAATATTAATGTTGCATCGGTATTAATATTTATATATTAATATTGTAATACAAATACATACATTTTCATATACACACACGTATATATATAATACATAAAATGTATTTACTACAAAGACTCTTCCTAGGGTATAATTAAAAAGCCTTTGTCCCTTCACCACCTTTGACATGAACTTTTTCTCAGTGTTGGACTGTGGATTTATTTTAATTTCATTCTTCTGGCACTGTTCTTTACCTTGAGTAATCTCATTTAATATTTGAATAAATTGTCTGCTGTCTCACAGCAGCCAGAAACACTACCCACTGCTGCAATAGCACCTTACCGGCCTTAGTGAATGAAAAGGTGCTCCTATCTGGCTTACACCTTGAGCCGGGCACCCTGCTGCGTTTTCAGGGGACGGGACCAGCACATCGGCCATCTGTCAGCCTTTCCCTGGTACGTACTCTTCTTTCTGCTGCTTCACCTGCAGCCCAACAGGCACAGGCACAGCTCTCCAGGGCGGAGGCGTTGCGGCTGCCTCCTGTGGCCCCGGCGTCTGGAAATCCATTTGTCTGACGATCGTAAATCATGCAAATAATATTTTTTATCTCCTACTGTGCCCTCCTCGTCAAGCTTAAATAAGCTTTTCTCTTCTATTTAAATTACATTTTTGTTCACTGAAATAGAAATAAAATACAAATATTTATGTGCATATAATAAAGCCACTAGTGCAGCTGCAAAGGAAAATGAACAGGCATTTGAGTAATTTGGCCACCGTTATGTCACAGCTCAGCCCTCGGAAGGCAGCAAGCCATCCGAATTCCTGTGGCAGTTTGCTCACGGAAAGGGGAAAGCCACCAAAAGTCTTAAAAAGAAGTAAATCCAGTTTTATCCTGAACCTAGATTCGATAAAGAATCACAAAATTAGATCGCTAGGATTGGGTGTGTATTGCACTGCAACACGGAGTCAGGTGACACACACAGATGCCCCCTCGGAGGTGCAGGGCCGGTGGGCCAATGCACGCTCACCCCTGCAGCCCCGGCTCCTCGTGTGGACCCTTAATGAGTAGCAGATCGCTGTGTCTGCTCCCAGTGATAAAATGATCTATGGCCAAGAGGGGTGCCAAATAGGTAAATGGTTAGGAGTATAGCAGGGTGCCCCGTGGCTCTGGTTTTCTCTCGTTTGCCGTTGAGGCACCCACACAGAAGCAGCCACGGATTTAAGGTGAGGGGGGAGACGGCCTTCCATGGAGGATGCAAAGCAAATAGAATCCAACACCTGCTCTGAAGGGTGGACGCCAGTGGACCCCACGGCGACCCACCCCCGGGTGACTCGCCCGGCTCCCTCCTACCTGCAGCCCCGTCTCTGGGCAGAAACACCGCCTCCAGCTGATGCGTCCAAGTGCAGCCTGAACCCCGTCCCCTTAAACACGGCCGCCCTCCCGCCGCGGCGCTGCCCCCGCCCCAGCTCTAACCTCCATGGCGACCTGCGCTGATCGCTCCTGAGACCTTGCAGAAAGGGTGGGCCACGCCACCTCCTGCCTAACCCATTGCCACACCTTCAAGGATCAGGAACCTCACAACATAGTCATTGGACCTAAAAGTATATTTTAGTTTATTATTTGCCATTTAAACTTTTTTATTACAGTTGGCATACGATATATTAATTCCAGGTGCACAACGCAGTGATTAGACATTTATATACCTTACAAAGTGACGCCCCCAAAAAGTCTGGTACCCACCGCATCTCCTAGGCTGCATTTACACCCTGTGACTGTCCTTGTAACTGTCAACTCCTTACTCCTTTCCCCTTGTTCGCCCCTCCCCTGTGCTAAGTGCTGCTGACCAGTTGAAGCAGATAAGGGCAAATAAGTGGTCATTGAGTTTGCAACATGGGTTCCCAAGCTGCGGTTCACAGCCCCCAGGGGTACGCCCTGGGCCGTTCAGGGCTGCGTGAAAACTAATCAGGAACGGCAAAAAAACAAGGAAAGTAAAAAAAACGCAAAACGTCAGTTACAGAACAATAAATGTTAGGTTCCAATCGCTGTGAACGGAGACGCCTCCAAATCAGATCCCATGGGCGAATGATGATTGGTCAGGGCGTGGCTGTGAACCCGCCCCCAAACCGCTCTCCTACCAATCATGACGCAGTTCCAGAACAATCCATTTGCGATGTTTCTAGAACTTCCCCAAACATACAAATACACCCATAGCCAGACTGTCTAATCAGTTTAGTTATTGACTGAGTACAAGTAAATGAGTGGTCTTTAATCATGACTCTTTTCAAGTAGGTTTTTATTTAATGTTTAAATACTTGATCCCCGTGATCAATATTTCACTGTGTCACGAATATTGTAAAGTTAAATCTGTGGTTTGTCCTTGTAGTGTCGTCATTTTTCTTTCCTGACTTATTACCTCATTGTCACTGGGTTACAGTAGGATAAGGCACCGAACAAAAGTGTCTGTATTTGTAAACAGCCGTTTTAAAAATAAGAGGTACAGTTTGTAGCCATGGGCTTAACAGGGGTGCCCACGAGGGAAAAGGGGGGCACCGCCGCTTTGGAAGTGGAGAGCACGTGTAGGCCCCAGCAGTGCTGTGCCTGGTGGCGAGGCCCCGACCTTCGGAGGCCTTCCTCCGGGCTCTACGCCACCTCCACTTAGGAGCCGCCTGCAGGTCGTTGTGAGGGTTCGCTCAGCTACAAGGTCCTGCAACAGCCTCTGTCGGTGTGGGCACCTACTAGTGGTCATTTCCCATGGACAGGCTCACTGGAGTGTGGGGCGGAGCCCTGTTCGGGGAAAGCTTAAGGGAGAGTTGGGGGAGAGAGCGGAGGCCATGTGTCCCTCGGGGGGGGGACGGTGCCTAGGAAAGCAGGGCCGTGCGCCGTAGCTGGGGGGCTTGGATTTGTGGGAGAGGAGGGATAGCATCATGCTTGCGTGCTAATGGCGATGCTTCAGTAGACAGAAACTTCCAGGGCAGGAGGAAGTCAGCAGGGTTACAGAAAGGATGTCCGTAGGGTACAACTCGGGAATCGGTGGACGAGTGGGGAGACGGCTGGGAGGTCCAGCACTTTCCCTGTGAGCCCGCAGGGCCAAGGAGATGCCCCGATTCCAGGTTCAGGGCGGGAGGAGCACAGACCGCAGATGTCCCCACGGCAGGTCCACAGGGCAGGTCCTCATGGCTGGTCCCCACAGGGGGTCCCCACGGCGGGTCCCCTGGGCTGGGCGCCACGGCTGGTCTTCATGACTGGCCCTCATGGCTGGTCCTCATGGCTGGTCCCCACAGTGGGTCCCCAGGGCTGGTCCCCACGGCTGGTCCCCATGGCAGGTCCCCACAGCGGGTCCCCAGGGCTGGTCTCCAGGGCGGGTCCCCACAACAGGTCCTCACAGCTGGTCCCCATGACGGGTCCTCAGGGCAGGTCCCCATGACGGGTCCCCACGGGGAGCTGGGGAGGGGGGAGAGGCGCTGCGGGAGCGGCACGGGACTGGGGGTTACTAGGGCCCGGGGAAGCACCATGACCCCGTGAAGGGCCAAGGTCATGACCCCGAAGTGAGCCCTGGCGGGAGTCGCATTCTTCTTACTGGGCAGCGCGGCCCCAGCTCGGACCAGTGTGGGGACTACAGCAGCGCCTTGGGGGCCGGACACGCATGAGAAAGACAGAAGAGGCCGGGTGGGTGTGCTGGGTCGGTTCCAGGGGGAGCCCCTGGTATGGGTGGGCAGGGGTCGTGGTCACATGGAGGAAGTGAGGGGTTACAGGTGCAGGTGGGGTCCGATGACAGGAGAGCTTGGGTGATCGGGTTCTCTTTTCTCCCCCCCCCACATGCAACTCTGCTGACCCCACCACTCATCCCCCACCAGAGAGCCTGCCCCGGCCCTGCAGAGGCGGCAGGCCACTCCCTCCTGCGGGGTGCTCCTATGACGCCCCCTGCTTGTCAGTCATGACCCGTTAGATAGCCCATCACCAGTCAGACGCGTCCCAAGAGACTTAAGTGTGAGGGACTTGAGGGCGGAATCTGTGGGTTTTCTGTGGGCAAGTACGTGGGAGGAAGTATCATTCAAGCCGTGTTTTGGGGGGCTCGTGGCAGTGACTGTGGCGGTCCATACCCCAGTCCCCTGGTGTGGCAGGCAGAACAACAGCCCCCAGAGATGCCCAGGGCCAATTGCCAGAACCAGAGGCTTATGTTAGGTCCCATGGTGACAGGGACTTCGCAGACTGGCTTAAATGTGACAAGGTGAGATTATCCTGCGTTATCTCGCTGGGCTCTGTGCAGTCATAAGGGTCCTCAGAAGAGGGGGCAGAGGTGCTGTGAGGGTGGCCACGAGACGCTGAGGTGATGCCCTTGATAATGCACCCGAAGGCCACGAGCCAGAACATGCAGGCAGCCCCTGGCACCTGGCCACGGCCCGGAGAGGGTCTCTCCCAGGAGCGCGGGGAAGGGGCACACACGTGATTTCTCCTAGCCTCCCTCTGGCCTTCCGACCCCCAAGCTAACGTAATAAATTGGAGTCGTTCTACGCCAGGAAGCTCGCGGTCATTTGTTACAGCCCCAGTAGGAACTGGTCGACAAGGCACTTAAACCGATTGTTGCCTCGGCCTGTGCACAGTGCGCGCCGCAGCTCTGTGGAGGGCTGACACCGCCCCTCCCAGACGCCGTGTCCTCGGGGCCGGCTTCCGCCTGCCGCCCCGACAGGCGCCCAGCTGCTTCCCCCTGCTTTCTGTTATCCCCTCGGTCGGTCTGCAAGATGATGAATTGGACGCATTCCCTTACGATGACAGGTAAGTGTGACGCAGGTCACGCCGTGCGTGATGATGAGCTGATTACAGAGGCCCAGCAAGCACTACGGGCATCTTTCGTTTCAGTCGTGGACACCATTCGATGTGCCCCATTCTCGCCCACGGTGCCACGATTCCTTTTGTGATTTAGTCTCAGAAATGGAGTGGCAGATGACATGCAGGTGGAGTTGCATTTGAGAAAATATTGGCAGCCAGCTAATAACTTTTTGCACAGTCAGTTGTGAAAGTGACTTACAGTGACAAAATATATTACACCCACTAAAATATGTAAGCTTTCTGGACATGTCATGAATTGTAAGGCGATGGGGATTTTATTTGTGATGCAGTTAAATGCTCCTGCATCTTGATGGCCCTCATAAGTGATCATCCGAGTTGCCCGTCAGCGGGACGTGCTGGAGCTATTCACAAAGGAAAAACTAACCCAGTAACCCAAGGTGTCACCATTTTCTGCAGAAATAAAGTGAAGCTGGCAGCAGGAATAATGAAAGGAGATAAGCTACACACTTGAAATTTTATATTTCACATATTAAAAAATCTTCATAAAAACGACTTACATGCATCTACAGATTTACTGAGATGGAATTCGTATGAACTGCATAAGTGATCAGCCAGAGAGCTGACTCTGAATGTCCTTGTGAATCGCGTCACCCGAATGTCTGGCGGCTGTCACAGCTCTGGTGGCCACGCCGCAGCCCAGTCCCCTCGGAACCGCGCCTTGCTTTGGGGTCCTCGGAAGCAAACCTGTTCAGTGCAGAGTGTGTCCCTCTGTTGCTTAATGGGACCACCATTCCAGAAGCTTCCCCCATGTGAGCCGTAACCTGACTCAGTAGGCACCAGCCTTTCGGTTGTCATTGTTACTGTGCAGGTTAGACGAAGGTCTGCTCTCCTTACTGTTGGCCTGTGACTTGTGTCCATTTGCAACTCCTTCAAAAAAGACTTTGTCAGGTCCTTTCACTTTTTAAATTTGTAGTGTATTCATAGCTAATCACTTCCCCACACCTGCTGATCGTTGCTGTTTTATAATTGTTACTTACGGGGCGGGGGGGCTGCATGTCTCGGACAGAGCAGCCCTGTCCGGCCGGTGCGGTCACTCCTGTCCCGAGCTCCCTCACCCGCCTTTGTGAGGGTGGAATTAGCAGTGCCTGCAGCAGGGACAGCAATTCGTGTCCACAGGGTTCCGGCGGGTTTTCTCCTCGTCGGTGGCTTAAGGGTTTGGGACGACACCTCGTTTCTTGCTGTCTCTCTTATACAAACTCGCAAACACACCTGCAATTAAAAGAACAGGACGAAACATGACAGCAGGAGCCGATGGCTGTGTGTTCGAGTGTGGCGCAAGGGACGTGCCGCGTGGGGAAGGACCACTTTCTGTCCCCAACGCAGACTTCCGATCTGAATCTTGTCGCACCGTTGTATGCGGAAAGCAGAGGGGGACCTGCTTCCTTCTGGTCATCTTTGTACCTTTCTAAACTATGGACTACTGGGTGTTGGGGACCCGGGTCGTAAATTCTGAGGAAAACAGTTACAAAGGAAGGAAGGAAACGCAGACGTGAGTTTTAAGTGACAGTGACCAACGGTGCCCAATTAAAACGAAATTAGGCTGTTGGGCCAGAGGGACAGGTTAGTGCTCCTCCTGGTGAGTCGCTGCAGGGTTCCCTACGTGACATTTATGCGCGGAGCGCGGAGCAGGGAACGTCACTCTGCCACTAACTGGGTCTTCGGTATCACGTCCCCAACACACGAGGCGGCAAGTCACCCCCAAGTGCTGTTTATCTTCTGAGGTCCGTGTTGGACGCTAGAGGCAGGAAGGAAGCCAACAGCCCGGCCTGTCCCCTCGTGGAGCTCACAGCTCGGTGGCCGGCACACCGGCCAGACAGGTCACCTCGGGCAGTGGACGGGCTGACAAGACGGGTGCACGCGTGTCCCCTTGGGGACCGAATTCGTCCTGTCCTGCGTAAGCCGAGACGGGACATGAGTGAGCGTTAGCAAGACGGGGTTGGGGCGGGGGTGAAGAGGAGCAGGAGTCGCGTGCTTGAGGGCCAGGAGCCGTGGAAAGCACCAGAAGCTTGAACTCACACAAGCCCAGCACAGAGAGGGCACGGGAGGGGCCTAAGGAGCGTCTTCAGAGGTCGGCAAGGGCAAAGCCGTTATGGCCTTGGGAGGCGCTCCGTGGCTTTTAGCTGTGTCTGCAGGCGACAGGGAGGTAGCGCCCTGCACAATGTCATCGGCACTTTGCGTATTTCCCCCGCTGCCAGGAGGAGGGAGCGCTGGCTAAAGAAGGGGTCGTGGAGGAGGGAGCGCGGAGGCGACCAGCGCGGTTGTCCGGGCCGACAGCTGAGTTTCCTTCCCCAACCAGACTGGCCTCCAGCAGACTGGCCCACGCGGCCGGCCGCCCAGTCCCTTGGACCTGAACCCACAGCGAGTCCACAGAGAAGCCCACGGGCCCGGCCGCCCCGAGCCCCTCCGCCCTGACCCCACAGTGAGTCCGCGGACCAGCGTTCAGAGCATGGTGGGAGCAGGTCTGCCGCTCTGTGGTCTGTGACATGTGTTCGGCCAGGGTCAAGGGTGAGTTTGAGTTGGCACGACCTGCCATTCGTGTGGCTTGTCCCTCCTTGGGCACGCTAGCATCTGGCTGTGATTGGAAATATTGGCGTGAACCCTGTCTGCTAAAATTACATGACTTCAGGGTTTTTCACAAAAATAATTAGCGTATTTCATAAAGCGTTTCTGTTTCCAACTATTTTATGTCTTTTCGCCGAAGAGGACGTCAGTCATACTAAGTAAACCACAAACTCCGTTTCCCTTTGGGTGGCTGCTTGCTATTACGCTTCCACACTTACGTTGCATTTCATATACGGTATTATTTTTATCTTATCAAGCCCTTAGATTCTAAAATATTATGGAAGTTTAATGATACACTTTTACAAACATTTTCCAGAATATTTAAAAATTTCACAGGCGAAAATCCTTCTGAGTTGAAATGAATTTTTATGCATAATGCATGATAAATAGCTTTTTGTTCAAATATAGCTTTAATTTTTAAAAGTATTAGTTTTTAAAGTATTAAATTAGCCTTGAAGAGTGCAGTAAGATCTTTCTCAGTAATTTACATAATGATACATTTTGAAATTTAAATAACACAAAACGAATTTTTTAAATGACAGTAAAATCAGTACAAGGGCTGTGTTACACAATATCGTCGACTATTGATACTAAGCTTTACGTTGAGCTAAAACCCAGCCTTGCTCAGCTTGCCATGGAAAACTATTTTAAATTTGACCACCAGATGGTGCCATCCCAAAGCAAATCCCAAAATAAACCTCGTTATTAATATATTGCAAATGTTTGTACTCGGGTTCCTTTCCAAGCCCAGCCCTCCAGTGTGACAGCTCTTCCCAGGCCGTGTCTTCCTCTGACTTAGTTTGGATTGCAGTGTCTGCTCCGTGTTTGCATTCTGGTTTTTGTTTGTTTGTTCCTCACACCTATTGCTGATGGTCTCTCAAAGGAGATCAATTAAGTCTATTTTCTTGAAATCTATACATTAGTAACATGATATTTCAAAACTAAGAAATAATACACTTCTAGTGGTATTCAATATTATTGATTTGTTTCTTGTTATTTAGCGGAAAAGGTATTTTCTCCTCCCGGACCGAGCGTGTCAGTTAATGTAATGGCCACAAACAGAGCGAGCACTTGGGAAAATAGCAGGGACGGTACCATCCGCAGGACGTGTTCATTAGTCCGGTCAGGTCCTTCTCTCTCCTCACCATCTGGAGCCCCATGTGCTGAAAGCTGTGCCTCGCCAGCAGAGGCAGCACACGGTACGAACCTTCTCCAAGATACACAGAAATTGCAAGGAGTTCTTAACAAAGCATCGTTCCCAGGTGGTGTGACATCCGTCACGCCACATTCTGTCCAAAGGGTGTGGCTACTACCTATTAACGTTTTATGAGGCTCCAAAAAATTTCAGGATTGCAGTGTGGCAGCTTGTCTAGAATCCAAGTGCAATACAGTATCTGAGGGTCCTAGACAGCCTCGGTGCGTCATCTAGAGAATAGCAATTTGAGGGTTTGTTGGAGCAGAGAAAAACGTCCTAGAAATTGCAGAGGCTAATGGTCCAGAGATAAAAAATGAGACACTCTGTATGCTAAAGATTGCTCAATGGTAACTTCAGAGAGAAAACTTAAATTTCTGCAAGTGTTTATAGAAAATAATTTCTGCTGTTCTTATTAGTGGGGAGTCTGTTCAGGAGACATCTTCTAGACAAGAGGTAGGCACACTTTTTCTGTTGCAGCTGCTCTGCCATTGTAGCAAGAGCAGCTATAGAAAACAGGTGAGCACATGAGCATGATTGTGTCCCTATATAGTGTGGTGACAAAAATAGGTGGAATTAAATGCTTAGGAATAAATAAAGAAAAGATGTGCAAGACTGTACCCTGAAAACTATGAAACATCACCAAGAGAAATTAAAAGAAGCTGTGGTCCCTGTACGCGGTGGAATGTTACTCAGCCATAAGGAAGGATGAAATACGGCGGTTTGCAACAACATGGATGGACTGGAGACCATCGTGCTAAGTGAAATAAGCCGGAGAGAAAACACCAGCAACAATGTGACTTCACTCATGTGTGGCAACAAAAACTATGGACACAGTCAATAGTTTAGTGGTTACCTGGGGGCAAGGGAGGAGGGGGAGAGAGAGGAAGGAGTGGGGTCAAATACACAGTGATGGAAGGAGCACTGACTCTGGGTGGTGAGCTGTACAATCGTACACCTGGAACCCACATAATCCTTGTTAATCAATGTCTCCCCGACCCCGATAAGTCTAACAATGTAAAAATAAATAAAAACAAATAAAGACCTTAATAAATAGAAAGGTGTCCCCCAAGTCTGTGGATCAGAAAATAGTATTTTCTACATTGGCAGTACTCCCCAAATTGATCGGTAATTTAATGCAATACCTGTTAAATCCCGGCTAACGATTTTTCAGTAATGGGCACGCTAATTCCAAATTCCCATGCAAATGCAGAGGACCAGAATAGCCAATTCAATCTTAAAAATACGAGGTCGGAGGACTTGCCATTCTGATTTCAAACTTACTACCAGGCACAGTCACCAAGCCAGGGTGGTAGTGGCACGAGGACACTGAAGCATGCCGCCCGCCCGGGGCATCACAATGGCTGCTGACGGAGCAGTGACGGCTCGGGTGCAGGACGAGCTCTGAGGGCACGGGAGGGTGACAGAAAGAAAATGACAGGTGCAGGGTCTTTGAACTCTCAGCTCAAGTCGCAGCCTGAGAACCAGAGAGCTTCTGTGACAACCTTGAAAGAATCTCTTAATTGTCGTGGTCACGCGCCTTACATTGCTGAAAATCAAAGGCTAACCTGGGGGCTTCTGACTTGCAATTGAATGCACGGTCTCACGTCCTTTCACTGTGGAAATCAGTCGTGGATCCCTCGGCAGACAGACACCCTGAGAGGTGGGAAGGTCAGTGTCACGTGTCACACTGTGTGCGGGCTTCAGCCAATCACAGGAAGGCCTTCCACAAACGATGGCCCTCCCCTGACAAGAGGAAGGGAGGCAGCAGGTGCCTTTGGACTTGAACTGTGTATCTGCTCTTCCTGGGGAGGTCCAGCCTCGTGGCCTTCCAACTTGAACTGGGGAGTCACTTCGTCCCTGGGCCTGCAGCCTGCCGGCCCAGCCCACACACGTCCAACTTGCCGGCCTCCGTTACTGCGGCGTCAACGCCTTCAAATGAATCTCTCTAAATCCACGTGGTAAATCGTGCCCTCTCATCCCCTCGATTCTGTTTCTTCGCAGACCCCTAAGTAATATAAAGGAGGACACTCACTTCTCCTCAGATGCATCACAGCCACTCCCTGTCTGTCCCTACACCGAGAATGACGTCACACTCAGCACGCTGCACGGACACGGGGACACACTGCCCTTCTGCGGGGCATGGCTGAGACGCTAAAAGCATGGCAGGATGCGTTTGCTAATGCCTCGTGCCAGAAGCTAGGGGAGCCCGTGTGGGAGTGAGTCCGAAGGGAGCTGGACTCGAAGGAGCGTGGGACGTGACCGTAGTTCACAGCAGAGCCTGGGCTGCAGGTGCACGGGCAGGAGTCCCTGATTGAACGTCGTAGTCGTCACTGGGGGAGGCTCCTGCCGCTCATTTGCTTGGCTGACGGGAAGTGGGACTCCGCGGTAACCCCGGTGTGAGGGGCCCGGGCTGCCTGGGCATCTCTGCCGTGACCCACCCAGGGCGAGTGACTGACACAGTGTCTGCGCCAGGCCTCGGCGTCTCAGGCGTTAAGGCGCCACCCAGCCTGGACATCGGCTTGTTACGGGCCTCGGCGGTGCTTCCATGCTGCCCAGCCTGTCTCGGGCGGTCACGGTCACAGTGAGCGCCCCTGCCCGGCGCTCGCCCCGGTGCGCGTGTGTTCTGTGGACCACAGCCCCAGGGCACCGTCAGCACAGGCAGCGCCGGCTGCGTTTCTCGCCTGAAGGACTCCCGGGCCCTGCCCAGCCTGTCCTGTCCTCGGGCCCTGTCCCATGCAGGCAGGTCCTTCGGGCTCGGAGAGCACACGTTCGTTTGTATTTTACAAGTATTTGAACTGTGTTTTATGGAATAAACTTTATACTTTAATAATCGTACACTTCTTGTTGCATAGATCATTTTGATGCCATTTTAGAAGTTCTTAAGAACACAAATGACCTATTTTGAGAACAATTTCTAAAGCAATAGCTTCCACCACCCCCCTGAATATTTTATATTTAACTACATCTTCCTTTTACATGTGTTTAGTGTGTTCAGTTCATTGTCAACTCTTATTTTTGAGCCTGAGAAGCCAGCAGATTTGCAAGGCAAGCTTGGTGTCCTCCCCAGAACTGTATGTTACACGTCCGGCAATGGATAGCCATTCCAATTTGGGTCCCTGTGGCCTGTAATTCTCTGCTCTCTCAGCCCAGCGACGGCCACCGAGCAGCTGCAGCCGCGTGGAGGCTGTGACGCCCTGTCCCTGCCGGCCCCTCGGCTCCGTGAACCGTAACCGTCCTCACACGGGACCGGCAAGCTGGCCCGGGTCAGAGCCTCGGCCGCAGGAGAGGAGACAACACGGACTCGCCGAACGCTCTCGTCCTGGGCAGCCCCACCGTGAGGGCTCAGTTCTGTGAGCTCAAGTTGCGTTTGAAAAGCGGGCCGTTCAGGAAAGGCGTGTGATGCAAAGTGAGACTGCGTGGAGGGAAACGAAGTAGGAGCTGAAAGAAATTACAGGTAATAATTCAGTGGAAAAGGGAAAAGAGTAGAGACACAAGGATTGCATTAGTGACCAAGAGGAACGTCTGAGAAAATCACCTTGAATGCAGAGGGAAAATGTAAAGAAATTAAATTTATGAAAGAGAGGAAAAGTAGATGACATGATAGAAAACATGCTGTACCTTAGGAATAATTTCATTCCTTAGAGAAAAGAAAAAATCAAAATTATGGAAATAGTACAGGAGAAAATATTTGTCAGTAATAAAATTTTTTTTCTAAAAGACAGGCAAAGAAATATGCTGATTCCAAGAGCACACAGCATTTCATGAAAAAAAAATTGACACAGAAAAATAAATACCCGATATATGCAAATGAAGTTACTGAACTTCAAAGATAAAGGATTTTTTTAACCTTTCTAGCAGAAATACCATGCCTCCTGCAAATGAAGATTAAAAATATTATCAGGATGGCTCCAGGCTGCCAGACTTAATTCCATCAACACATCTCATGCCAGAATGCAACACAGCAATTTCCACATAGTTCTGAGGAAAATAAAAAGCGACGCAAAACTGTTTATTTTAAAAATCCACTACAACTGCCGTTCAAGTCCAAAGCCAATAGCAGACATTCTCATACATGTAAGAGTACCAGTGGGGTCCAGGAAAGATGTGGGCACAGAGGCAAAAGGAAAATTATTCTGCCAGAAAAATTCAACCGATCAGGGGTGGATCAGAAAAACCACAGTCAAATGGTTTTACTCAGTGAGGATTTACTTCTGAGAAAACCAAGATTAGACAACTGTGGCAAGATAAATGTCACTGATGTTGCTAAATTTCAAAATCAGATGTTTAAAAGTGGGGAGGGTGAATGGAAAATAGGTATCCTGTAGCTTATTCTGTAATGATACTGGAGGAATTACAAAGAAACAGTTGCTTTGCAGATGAAAATGCCTTGTATCTACGCATATAAATACAAA
Organism: Lyroderma lyra; assembly: GCA_004026885.1. Classification (NCBI taxonomy): domain Eukaryota; kingdom Metazoa; phylum Chordata; class Mammalia; order Chiroptera; family Megadermatidae; genus Lyroderma; species Lyroderma lyra. The sequence goes on along the minus strand of PVJL010006444.1, from coordinate 1,159 downwards.
AAGATAACAAGTTACTCCACTGAGCCAATGCAAAGTTACATGACTTTGCATTTGCTGTCGTGGGTATTTTATATAAGGAGGTAAACAAAAGCAGTGTGTGAGGAAGACTGGAATTTATCCAGGAAGTCTGATTCTTTTCATGTTGAAAACATCGCTCTGAAAGTCCAAGTAATTGTGAAGTAGAGCGTATCTTGTCAATAACTTTTAAGAAAAACTTTACAAATATGATAAGTAGTATTTTGAAATATTAAGTTTTTCCTTGCAGATTCTTTAATAATACAATTTAATCCATTTAATCTTAGCAAACACAAGAAAAAAATGGTAGCGTGACCCCAAAATGACTTAAAATGATTGTATAAAGTGACTTTAACTTTTAGTACTCTCTAATAAATGCCGCAACCATACAGGTAAATACGTAGAAATTTTTCAACAGATAGATACCTTGTACTGAATATTTGCGCCCCGCAATGTTTACGTTCCACAGTAATCCAAGAACCACCGTCTCTCCAGCTGATTTTAGCCTCCTCTGTGTGCAACAGGGATGTGGCGATGGTCGCTCTGCCTCTTGCTTCAAATTGGATTGCAGCTTGTTTGCTCGTGCAAAGATCAATCTTCATTTCAGTAACATAAGAGATGGGGACTGCCCCCAGTAATTTGGAGGACACTGAGTACTTCAGAATAAAGAATTTAGGGGATAATAAATCAAACACAGCTACTATTCATTTTTAGCAGCATGTTTTCCAGGGAAAATGCCAGTCATCCTTTTTGCCAAAAACATGAAAAAGTGATGATAAGATATTCTATTTTTAACATCAAATTATTTGTAGCTTAGTTGGCCCAAAATGTCTAAAATCGCTATCAATTATCCTTAGGGAGACAGATCATTGTTTTATTTTTACTGAAACATTTGTAGCTATAACTATTAAAATATAGTTCTGTTAAGTGATAACACAGGACATAGACTTTATTGAGAGAGCATGGAGCTTGACACAGAATTATTCACTGTAGAGCTTCCAAGTGCTGACTGTGGGCAGTGAGTGGGGAGACCGTGCACGTGGAGAACTATGGGGAGACCATGCACGTGGAGAGCTGTGGGGAGACGTGCACGTGGAGAGCCGTGGGGAGACCATGCACGTGGAGAGCTGTGGGGAGACCGTGC
>PVJL010006443.1:15500-92143 GCA_004026885.1 Lyroderma lyra | reverse complement strand
ACACACACAGCACGCACACACACACACAGCCCGCACACACACACACAGCACGCACACGCACACACAGCACACACACACAGCACACACATGCACACACACAGCACACACACACATGCACTTCTTTCCTGGAAATGAGGTGTACGTGTCCATCCCCTCGTTTTTCATTCCTAAAGTGGCTATCACATTTTTATTTCTAATTGTGGTGAAATACACATAACACAAAATTTACCGTTTCAGCCACTTTTAAGAGTACGGTTCAGTGACATTAGCACACTCACATTGCTGGAGGGCCATCCCCACCATCCATCCCCACGCGGGAGCCCCGCCTCCACGGAACACTAACTCCGTCTTCCGCCCCGCCCCTCCACACTGCGGCTCATCCGTGCGAGGGTGACCCCGCCCAGCACCACGCCAGGTGGGAAGTGGCCCCGTTTGTCCTCTGTGCCTGGCTTGTTTCCTCTAGTCGAATGTCTTCAGGGTAAATAGACGTATGTACAAAATGTGTCAGAATTGTCTTCTTTTTAAGGCTCAATAACGCGCCCCTGTAAGGGGGCTCGCCCGTTTTCCTAAGGGTACAGGGCCCTCCGTGGCTCAGACAAGATCAGGGCGGCACTACAGCATAACCTCGTTTCCAAAAAGCCTTCGACGAAGAAGAAAGAAAGACCTGCACCCCAATCCTGGGCCCCCCACTTGAACTGCAGAGTTTACCTCCCCCCGTCCGATTCTAGGAGACGAGCGTAAGGGTCTCCTGACAGAAGGAAATCTGCCATTTCACTCAATCACACGCGGGTGAGCCTGCGTCAGGGCCGGAGCAGAACCACCAGGCCAACGAGGTGACGACAGCCGCTGTTGGCCGAGCCCCTGCGGTGGCCAGAAGCACGCGGGCGGGCGAGTTCACGGCGTCCTGTCCCATCACGCTGCCCTCCACCTCTAAGCTGTCGCAGGTGCGATGAGGGAGGAAAACGAGAGCAGCTTCCGGGCAGGGGACCAAGTACAGCTGGAACCTGTGCCACCACGGGAGGGCTCGGGGGCCCCTCCTTGGAGCCAGGACTCCGAAAGTCGTCCACCCCAGGCTGTCTCCTGGACCACTTTCTGGTAAGAAGGGATGGACAGTGGTCTCCAGTGCAAAAACGCTTCTTCGCTGAATTTAAATAAACCACAGACTAGGCACCAAGGACACCAAGAGAAGGTGACCTTGTCTGTGACCTTGAAGAGCAGAATAGAGACAAGTCCTCCCTGTTACCAGGGGATGGACAGTTCTAAAGGGAGCTGTGCTGGTTGGGGTGGAGTGACTCATTCTGCCAGGGGTGGGGAGGTGACATGCAGGCCTTGGAAGATGTCACGGAACGAGACACTATTCCATCTGGGTCCTCAGGGCTGAGCTCACAAGGTGGAGAAGTGGGTGGCATGCTTGACAGAGGGCTCAGGTTATGCATCGGTGAGTAGAATGTCACAGGAAAGGGCCCGTGTGAGTGACAGGAGATGTTCTGGAGAGCAGGCAGGTACGCCATCTGCAAGACCCTGAGAGAGAGCAACACGGGAGTTTGGGCTTTGCCTTGCAAACAGTGGGGAGCCAGAGAATGGCTGTAAGGGGGACAGACCTAGGGAAGTGGGAAGGAGGGGACATTAAACGCAGCAGCTGAGAAGGAGGGGGAAACGGGCAGGCGAGTGGAGGGGAAGGACCTCACAGAGGCTTCTGGGGTACAGATGTGTCCTCCGAGGCTGCCGGCCATCAGAGCAGCAGTGTGTCAACTGCCGCAGCGTGCCTGCACTGAGAAGGCCCCGCAGGCACTGCCGCTGCGGGGGGCCCGGAAAATGCCGCCCACGACTGCACAGGGGGGACTGGGGAGGCCCCCCATTCGAGCAGACGGGCTGGCTGGCCAGCTTAGCCTTCCAAGAGAGCGCTGGGGTGTCATTTGAGGATGTGGAGCCATTCTCTCCCCGACCAGCCTGAGGAGGAGCCTGAAATGTCAAATGGCTCATTCCTCTGCCGTTAGGCATTTCCTCGTCAAGGACCAAGCTATGGAGGTGGCATTCAACTTGGCCCGTCTTGTTAGCCCTGGAATCTTAGGCAAACCCCTCCAGCTCTCTGAACCTCGGTTTCTATAAGGAACTTAACACTTTCCTTAGTAACAATAGGACAGTAACAATAGATCCCCCAAGGTTGGCAGCAAAGGGACATTTGCAGGGGGTGGGGGCAGCTCTCCACAGTTTATGAGGGGGTGGGCCCCTGATCCCTACTGTCATGGTCACACTGACCTAGCATGCCCCCTTTAATGCTCTGTGAGAGGCCAGACCAGGCTAGGGGGACAACAGGAAAGCAAGTGAACAGGCCTAGGCTAGCAGTGGAGGGCGTCTCTGCATTCGTGGGCCTGTTCTTTTCCATCAGGTTCCTAAGGGCAGGGCGCCCAGCAGTGTCGCGAGCCGCTCGTGCGCAGCCCGGGGTCCCATCTTGCGCACCTCTTTCCAGCTCTGGGCGCGGTGACTTCGTGCAGGTAACTTGAAATCCCCCATCGTGGAGTTACTTACACCATGGAAACTGGTCAGCGCTACTCCAGACCAGGGCTCTCTTCTCCCCAGAGGGACGGCAATTAAACACGTACCAGCACCTCCGGTCAGTCCCACGCGCCGGCGCCTCCGGTCAGTCCCACGCGCCGGCGCCTCCGGTCAGTCCCACGCGCCGGCGCCTCGGGTCAGTCCCACGCGCCGGCGCCTCGGGTCAGTCCCACGTGCTGGCGCCTCGGGTCAGTCCCACGTGCCGGCGCCTCCGGTCAGTCCCACGTGCCGGCGCCTCGGGTCAGTCCCACGTGCCGGCCCCTCGGGTCAGTCCCACGTGCCGGCGCCTCGGGTCAGTCCCACGTGCCTACCCCGCCACCCAGCAAGTCCTCCTCTTAGGTGCATACTCAAGTAAGACAGCCCAGGTGCCCAACAAAAGGCAAGTGCGAGAATGTTCATAGCAGCTATGTTCAAACTAGAAAGAGTAGAAAACAGGCCAGGCGTCCGCGGACGGGAGGCCGGGTAAAGTACGTTATACCTTTAGAGCGGAATACACCGCAGGGGTCCAGGCGACCCCACAGCAACATGGCCGAATCTCACGGACGTTAGGCTGAGTGAAAGAAGGCAGGCATACGAGGTCTGACAGTTAAGTTCACAAACTTGCCACCGTGCCCTTACGTTGGCAGCACTGTACAAACAACTCGGTAAGGTGTCATAACCTTGGTGTACCTGTGTCTCACAGCTGTGTTTGTGTGGACGTGTGGTGGTGTCCTGCTGAGTGGTGTTCATTATTGTCGTGTGTTTTTGTGTGCCGTTGTGAGAATGTCGGAGCTTGAATTAGAGGACAAACAAACACTAAATTTCTTGTTAAACTTGGCAAGAGTGAAAGTGAAGTCAGGGACGTGTTAGTCCAAGTTTATGGGGATAATGCCATGAAGAAAACGGCCGTGTACGAATGGGTTAAACGTTTTTCTGAGGGAGAGAAAGTGTCACTGATGAAGAGAGGTCAGGGCGGCCAGTATTGACAAGACCTGATGGAAACTTGCAAAAATCAGTCGAATTGTGCATCAAAATCGTCAGCTGACTGCGAGAAGCCTAGCAGACCAAGCAAACGTCAATAGAGAAACAGTCAGGAAAACCTTCACTGAAAATCTGGGCATGAGACAGGTGTGTGCAAAAATGGTCCCGAAGGAGCTCACCGATGAACAAAAGCAAAGGAGAGTTAAGTGTGCCAAGACCTTTTGGAGAGGCAAGACGGTGTTGTGGGCCGTGTCGTCACTGGTGATGACACCCGTGTGCACCAATACGACCCTGAGACAAAGCGTCAAAGTGCAGGATGGGAGGCAGCCAGTTCTCCGTGACCAAAAATGTTCTGTCCAAATCAAGAGTCAAAACGATGTTGCTAACTTTTTTTGATGTCAGAGAGATTGTCCATTATGAATTTGTACCAACTGGACAGTCAGCCAAGTTTACTATTTGGAAGTGCAGAAAAGGCTGCGTGAAAAAGACAAAAATGACCTGAACCTTTCACCAGCAACTCATGGCTCTTGCATCACGACTGTGCCCCAGCTCACGGCACTGCCTGGGAGGGAGTGTTTAGCCAGCACACACATAACTGCATTGGAACACCCCCCTACTCACCTGATCTGGCCCCCAGTGACTTTTTTCTTTACCCAAAGATAAAGGAAATATGGAAAGGAACCCATTTGATGACATTCAGGACATCAAGGGTCATACGATGACAGCTCTGATGGCCATTCCAGAAAAAGAGTTCCCAAACTGCTCTGAGGGGTGGACTGGGCATAGCTTCCCGAGGGGAGGACTTCGAAGGTGACCACAGTGATATTCAGCAGTGAGGTGTGTAGCACTTTTCTAGGATGAGTTCATGAACTTAATTGTCAGACCTCGTTTGATTCCATTTACATGAAGTTCAAGAGCGGGCACCGCTCGTATAGGTGATAGAGGTCAGACAGTTAGTTACCTGGGAGGGTGGAGTTGGAATTGACTGGAAAGGGCATGAGGGCCCCTTGTGGAGGGCTGTTCCAGATCTTGATACAGGTGACGATTATATGACCCTAATAAAACGCACTAATGCTTCTCTTGTTTGCAGTTACTTTTATTAAAAATCATGAAGTCACCAAATTCTTCTACATAAATCCCATCCTGCCAGCTTATGCTCTGACCCCATTCCAGAGCCAACGCCCAGCTCAGGAGTTCAGTTCCCAAGTCCACCTCTCAGCCGTGTCAGCTGGACACGTAGGGAAATACCCGCAGTCACGGGGTGGCCGGGGTGGGCGAAGGGGTGAGCGTTCACAGGAAGCGAGCAGCCTGGCTTTCTCCCCAGCCCCCTCCCTTGGTTCCTGTGGACCCCTCCTTTCTCAAGGGCACCTAGCAGTCAAGTTTATAGTGTCCCATGCCTCTGCTTGGTGGAGACACCTATAGAGGAAACAGTAAATCTTTTCTGCAAAGCTACCGCCCCCACCAGGCATTTGCTGCTGCTTGTAACCCGGACAAGCTGCTCCACTTGCTTGAATCTTAGCGTCCCCTCTATGAGGGGGACCCAGCCTGACATGCCAGCTGGCCCATCTCCTGCCCTCCCTCAGCCCCTGCCCTGAGCCCAGTGCTGCGGAACACCTGCTGCCCACTCCCTCCTGGCACCGCCTATGGGACCCAAGTCCCTACCTCCCCCAGAGTCATCCTGGGCCCCGATCTCCACCAAGGTCACCCCATTTCTGTTTGAGAGCAATTTTTTTAAGAGTCATCCCATCGTTAACAAGCAACCTGCTCCTTCCTGCCAGGAAGATGACAAATAAGTTCATTGTTATTTTTCATTTTTAATAACTGCTTTTGTAACTGAGGCAGAAATAAAAAGAGTGAAAGCAAAAGGACTTCCGATAAGCAAGACCCTTCCCAGCCCCCCAGTCTCTTGCCCGCGCACACCCCTATGCCTGTGAGGTCGCACCCCACCCCAGCCACCTGTGCTTTCTTCTTGCACAAGTGACCCTGGGTCAGCCGTTTCTCGTTTCGGCTCTCTTCCCGTCAGCCACGTGGCTCCACGCTATTCTCACGGCGCCTGTAATTCCGCTCCGTGAATGCTCCGTGCTCAATAGTGTTTCAATCCCATTTGGATGGAAATGTAGTTGCTTCCGTGCTGCCGTGAATACCTTTGCGTATTTGTGCAAGTAATTCCACGAAACAAATTCCCAGAAGTGGAATCGCTGCGTCGAAGGTCACCAGGCCCCTGTGGACACCACATACTAGCTCTCTGCCCACCGAAGGGTCGGCCTGCAGCCCCACCTGTCCACTCCCCCTGCCCACAAGTCATACCTTCAGTTATTCATTATCTCCTCTGGCCAAGCCTTCTGTTAAGTGCTAGGGCTTCATGCAAGGCCCAGCCCAGCCTTCGGAGCTTGTGAACTTGGGGTAAATCCTCCTCTTCTGTGAAATCTCTTGGGACAACCCCCTGGATTGGGCTGACCAGACGTCCTGTTTTAAACGGGACAGGAAACAGCGGTGCTGTCCTCGGCCTCGTCTCATGGGGCTAAGTTCAAGGTGTCAGCAGGCCGACCGGACGTACTGTCGTTTCCTGTCCCGGTTAAAACGGGACGTCTGCTGGGCCTTCCCTGGATTCCAACAACACACACCCTTGAAACTGGCTCCAGGGGAGTCTGCAGACCCAACGAGCCCCAACGCCGACACCGCCCTCCTGGGGAGACCGGGCGTCCCCTTCTGTACCCTTAGCACCCAGAGTGTGCCCACAGTCACCTCCAAGGGCACTCGCCAGCAGCCACGCCGGGAACGTCAGCCAGACCCCGGGTCCCTTTGAAGTCAAGACACTGAGGCCAGAGGGTCCATTCAGCTCAGGTCTCTGCTTGTTAATCATCGGACTGTGGCTGCTTCCAGCCCTGATGTTATGACTCAAACCAAGCTTCCTGGAAGCTCCTGTCTGAGCCCCTGGCCTAGGTGTGTGCCCGAGATCCCTGTGTCTTACCAGGGCAGAGGTTTGCACGTCTGAGAAACGGGAGGAACACTGGGCAAATGCACTCACCAGGAGGACCACGCTGCACGGCCCGGCGTTGCCCTGGGGCGGCCTCCAGGGCGCCTGGGCCCGCAGCCTGTGGCGCTGGGACTGCTGAGCCCCCTGCGGCGGGCTGTGCGTGCCTCCCCCCTGCACCCACACTCCTCTGCTGGGCCCTGGAGACGGGGGGTGCAGGGGGGGTGCAATGAGGAAGAGGCGACGAGACCCGCCTTGCTCCAGGTTGCTCGTGGCTCACGGTCCTTCTGAGGCTCTCTGATGTAGAGACAGGGACGTGGCATCTCAGAGGGTCACGCTGCGGCTAAGCCTTAAATTAGTTAGAAAGAAAAGTATTCTCCCAACCCGACCTCTGCCCATCATCATGACAAGCACAGGGACACTGCCAGGGAAGGTGGGAGCATTCAAGCCACATGGGACACCCTTGTCCTCGGGTGCCCCACCTGGGTCCCTGCCCCATCGTGGACTCTGAGAATCTGGGGCCCACTTGCCCAAGGACTTGGGGGGTTTCTAGATGAATCTGCATCCTGGGGCCACATGGGTCATCCCACGCCCTCCTGATGAGAGCGTGTGATAAAAACCAAAACGGTATGACCCTCATGTGGGTGAGCGCAGGGGACAGGGCTCTAAGGGCCGAGCAGCCCTCTCCAGGGATGAGAAGATGCCAGCTGGGGACAGCTCTAACGAAGTGGGGTCTGGGACAAAGGGCTGCTGGCCACGGGGGTGGGCTTTAGGCTTCCCTCTCCGCCAGAGAGCCCAGCACTGCCTCCTCATTCCCTCGGGGGAGGCTGGTCTCCAAGGAAGGATGTGACTGGGCAGGTGGTGTGGGGACAGGGAGTCCTACGGTCCAGCCAGAGCTGGGCAAACGTCTCATGCTGGTTTGGGGGTTCCGTCCAGGTGACGTCTATTTCTATCCTGTAGCAGAACCCCCGGGAATGACAGGGGCCGGTAGACTTGTGGGCTGGGATGGGGACAGAGATGGAACAGCGGGGACAGACAGATCCAAAATAGGCAATGATGTGACCTAGGGGCAGAGAGGGCTTCTCAGGGAAGGGACTAGCTCAGACCCATCTTACAAAACCAGTGGCTGCTCTCCAGAAAAGCCCAGGGCGCTGGGGAGGGACCGACATAAGCAAAGGTGGGGAGGGGGACAGCGTGAGCTGTGTGGGACTCGGTAGCTGGCATGGCTCTCTGAGATAGGAGAGGGAGAGAAGGCTGGGAGACGTGCAGAGGCGGAAGGGAGAGGGAGCCTTCGTCTGAGAGCACTAGGGAGCCACCCAGTGCAGGCAGATTCCCAGGTTCATGTGCACTTAAAGTGGACCCTGTGGTGTCCGTATGGAGGGCAGCGGCAACTGTGGGGTCCAGGGGAGAGATGATGAGGCAACAGTGGTCTTGGTGGCCAAGGAAGGACACCAGAGACACTTAGAAGCCCAAGTTCTCAGGGCTTGAAGCTCAGTTCCCTTTGCTTAGGGCCTGAGCATGGAAGCTGGAAGCCTGGGCCAGTCCCAGAGGCAACGTAGACTTCAGCCTGCAGGTGGTGGTGAACCCAGTGAGGGCGAGAGGCCTGGGGGAAGTGACAGGCCACCGGCAGCCGCTACACTCAGAGCCCAAGGAGGCACCCACGCCTATTAAACCGGGTCACTAATTTAAGAGCATGTAGAACCTTCTGTAATGATCGCTGCAGGCTGTCCCCAGAGGCCTTGCTCGGGGACGCAGGGTGCTGCTTGTCAGCTCCAGGTAACAGAAGTTCCATTAACATCTTCTACTCGCAGCCCCCAGAACAGCTTTCACGTTACAAAGACAGAAGACAAATGGCCTGTAGTCTTTTTGTGTAGCCGGTGTCACCACAAAGCTACACGTGGAACTACCTGAGCTGCCTTTGTACCTTGTTTATTAGGCACTTCAAGACCTTTCTCCAGAAACAGGAGGCATCTGGGTTGAAAAATGACTCTTTGTATACATGGTCCAACTCCACAGGACCCATGTAGAGACGCTCGTGGCTCCAATTAAAACAGCAGGGCACGTCGGAGCCCAGGGACGCTGGGCCTGGCCGCAGGGATGTGTCCACGCCCCAGCAGACAGGGACAGGCAGTGGGGACCCAGCCAGCTGCTCAGAGTGAGCCCCAGGCAGCCAGCCTCGCTCACAAGATGATCAGCAGGGCACTGCACGGGCAGGAGTGTAAGGGGCACTCAGTGAGATTGGGCTGGGGCCAGGCAGCCCTCCAGGATCTCACTGAGGATCCTTGGGGTTGCTCTGCAGAAGGATGATTCTCACCCTCTAACAGTCAGGACATCATCGAACAGGAAGTCCTGGGAGAAGTCATCGAACAGGAGGTCCAGGGAGAAGTCACAGGCCCAGTGCTGGCTACAGCCTGGAGATCGACACAGCCCTTCCCAGAGGCTAGGAGGGCCAGGGACCTGGGCTTTGATTGATGGGGGATCTGAAAGCCACCCCAAACTGGGCACAGCCCCTCTGGGCTTGAGCCTGGTGTGCCCCCTGTGCAGGTCAGGACGAAGCCGGCGTGCTGTCTCCAAGTTCCAGACCACGTCATCAGGCACGTGATCCCTTCTCTGCATTACAGACGTAGGTCCTCGTCCATCTTTCCAACTAATGAGGAGTCTTGTTTGGAGGTGTTGGGCTTTTTTCTCAATCTTCATTTTTCATTGCTTTCCCACAAAGCTTTGCCTGCATACAAATCTCCCTGGGGAAGTGCGGGGCGGGGGCTTCGCTGGGGCGCTAGGCCGCGAGCACGCTGACCCCAGGTCGGCCCAGAACTCCGGGGGAGCAGAGCTGGCCCCCCAGAACCCAGGGCTGAGGACAGGCACCACTCACGAGGGGGCCTGCCGGGGACAGAGTCGACACGTACACGTCTTCCTTACTCTGTTGAGCAGCAGTTTTCGGGGGTGAAAAAAATTCCACAGATGAATGGTTCGTGTTCCAAATGCTGTGCACTCTCTCTACCGGAGAGAAGGTCAGAAAGACAGCAGCACGCGCGTTCCAGAGGGCAGGCCCCGGGGCAGGAGGGGAGCGCGGCCCCCGGCTGGGTGAGGCCTGGGGGCGGGCAGGGCTGCCCAGGCCAGATGCCCAGGGAGACAGACCCAAGCAGGCTGCAGCCAGGGCGCCGGCCCCTGGGAACGGACAGGAAGAGCCACCTGGTGTGAGGAGGACAGGCCTGTTTTGCAGCCCAGTGGCCTCAGCAGGTCCCAGGAAATCAGCCCGTGCTGGTCTTCAGAAGGCGAGGGCACCTGTCGAGGGCCACACTGGACACTTCGCTCCCTGGACCCTTGTGGGTATCAGGCCCTGCCTCCTTTTCCTGGGAGAGGCTGGGAGCCGTGAAGCGGTGTGTGACCTCGGGCCAGGCCGAAATCAGGGGCTAAACGGGTATCTGCACTCCCCAGCCCCCGGGCCTCCGGTGGGCAGGGCCCATCACCGCCCCTGCCCTCAGCTTCCTCCTTTGCGAGATGGAGAGAACCAGCTCCTGCCTCTGCAAGGCTCCCCGATAGGCTGAGACTGGGCGGGGGAGGGGCCCGTGGTGTCCGGGCGCCCCGCCTGTGCCCACCCGGCCTGGGCCCTGCATCAGAGCCTGAGTCACAGCCGCTGCTCCCAGCTCGGGAGCCACCGTGGCAGGCGCCGTCCCATTACTCAGCGCTGAGCCCCGCGGAGGTGGCATCTGCTTTCTGGGCACCCAAGTTGCTGTGAAGCTTGGTCATTATTTGAGGAAAGTTCGAACTGCCCACTCAAACGAGCTGGGAGTGAGTTCCAGGGTGCAGCAGCTGCCCCAAGCTCCAGAAGGCGTCTCAGGAGAAGCTTTGAGAACAAGGCCAGCCTTCTGGAGCTTTCCCCATAGGCGGCCAATCTCCCGTCGGAATTTGCTTCTTCAGGGCCCTGAAACAGAAGGCTGGGCTCTGGAATTAACCTGCCTGCGTGCTTACGTTTGTGTCGCCTGGGCCCCCCACAGGCAAAGGACGGTCACGGAGAACAAATGCCTGCCCTCTCTCAGACAACCCCACCCCCTCCTGGGTGCTCGGGGCCCTGGGCAGCCCGCAGATGCCAGAGCCGTAACCTGTCCCTGTTCAGGTGTGGGATGCAGGTGCATGTGACCACCAAGGGACTGAGTGGCCCAGGAGAGGAAGGCAATGACAATGGTGGCTGCACAGAAACAGTCTCAGGCTGGTCCACTTAGGCTCCGAGGCTCTGGGCGTCTCCTGGTGCAGTCGGTGTCCCTGTGACTCCAGACAGCAGCCCTCCCCTCCCTGCAGGGCCAGCTTCAGGCCCGAGCAGGGCTCGCCGCCAAGCCCTCTCTCCTAGCCGTCGGCTCAGTTTCAACCCGTTACTCCTCATCCTGAACTGTTCTTTATGAAGCTTCTCCTCCCCCACGTCCGTGCCCTTCAGAGGGTTGCAACGCAGCTCTTCATTTCTTGGCTGAGGGACAGGCCACCAGTCTCCTTAATCTGGCCTCATACATCAGCCACCTGGGCGCTCCCAAGTGCCCCGTTGCCCACCGCTAACCTCTGAGTCCTCTGGGCTCCAATCTGGGACAGCACGAGGACCTTCAGCCCCACCAGGGGCGGCTATGTGTCCCCAACTCGCCCAGCGGTGTCCTTCCTCCCCGCTGGCGGTGTGGGGGGCTCACAGCTGCGCCCACAGCAGCCTGGCAGCTGCCTCTCCCGTCAGCAGGGCCTTCTCCTGGAACGCGAATGTCTTAAACTTGTCGGGATCAATTGCCCGTGGTGTTCCACTCAATCCCCCTGTCAGGAGGCTGACAGCTCTAGGGGGAAGGAGGAGAAGGACTTTTTTAAGGACCTAAATCGATCTTTAAGGGACGTGGCCTTCAGTGTGGGGGTGGAGCAGGGCACATTGGGGGTCTGGAGGTGGGAGGTGAGTCCCTGGGACCAGCGACCCTGTTTTTAGAAAAAGCCCCTGAGCTGTACCCCTTTCAAGAGGCTAAGGACCAAAAGGGCAGGAGGGCCAACCAGAGTGCAGTGCCAGGCCTGGCACACAGTGGGCACGCAAGGAGGCTTGCTAAGAGGTAGAGGAGATGTGTTGACGCTGGCGAAAGTGTGTGTCTGCCTGTGATTTCTTGGTGGGGACAGAGCCCAGAGGTATCTTTGATTTCCACCCCCACCCAAAGACCCACTGGCCGGAATATACCCGTCAAGGCTTATAAAGTCAGTCATTCAACTAAAATTAATTTAGTATCTGCTCTGTTCTGAGCAGGCAATGGAGAAAATGCAGAGATGATGACGAACAGTACAGTCATTGCTTGAGGCGGTGTGCATGCCGGAAGGCTTCCTGGAGGAGGGATGTACATCCTGCAACAGACTGGAGACACCTGGGGGTCATTAGGCTAAAGACCTAGTTCTCAGCCTGTGCTCTGGGACCAGCACCACCTGGGAACTTGCTAGACCTGCAGACCCTCAGGCTGCATCAGATACCCTCAGGATGAGGCCCAGCCACCCGGACCTAACAAGCCCCCAGGTGATCCAGGTGAGGACCACTGGGCTGAGGTGGGAGAAGACCAGCATGGGGAGGAGGATCAACATCCGGAATTCTGTCCTTTGGCCAAGAGTGTGGGACCTGCAAGTGTTTTCCGGGCTCCTGTCCAGCGCTCAGTCATCCTGCAGGTTGACAGTGTGCACGTGGGGTACAGGCAAAGCAGAAAACATTTCTTAAAGAATGCCATATTTAGTCTCCAAAAAGCATCCATGTAGTCATCCTGGGAAATCCCAGAATCTTGCTGGACAATTAATCTATTTTTATCCCCACACATCAGACATTATTAGGATCGCTCGAGAAAGCCAATGTGTTTAGATTTCCCTGCACACTGAGCCAGTTCTCTGCCCGCCCTGCTCTTGCCTTTGGGACCTTCTGTCCCTCAGGGGTCACCTTCCTTTAGAAGTGGCTCTCGTGAGGGGCAGTGAGACCTGCACGGTCTTGGCTTTGTCTGAAGATGTCTTCATCTTGTTCTTAAAAGGTATGTTTACTGGATACCAATTCTAGGCACAATTAATTTGTGTTTTCATATTTCATGGTGTTGCTTTCCAGTCTCCTGGACTCTATTATGCTGCCCAGGAGTTCGCCTCCTGCCGAACTGCCATTCCTCTGGGGGTCCTTCTGTCTCCTGGCTCTGACTCCCACCTGCCCCAAATAAAATGTCCACGCGGACCCCATGCCCGCGGGCACAGCAACAGCGGAAGGCCCCGGGGGCCTCTCTCCGGGAAGAACTCAGCTGAGGGCGGAGCGGAGCCCTTGCACACCAGCCCTGACGCCACAAACCCGCCTCGGGAAGCGGACAGCTATCGGGTTACACCTGCTCAGTGTGGGCTCCACGGCCACCCAGGAGGCCAGGATCCTTGGAAACAACGTGCCACTTGGAAGGGTCCACAAGATTCTCCCTGCTGCAACATGGAGCCTGCACAGACACCGCCCTCAAGAGACGCAGACGCTCTTACCTGAATTCACCCGCATGGCAGTCAACAGGTCGGCAGGTCGGCAGGTCGGCAGGTCAGCAGGTCGCGTCTAGGCTTCAGGGCCTGGGAAACTGAAGGGCAGGAGAGCTGACGCCCCCGGGCTGACCCCGCTCGGCCCTTCTGAGCTTGCAGTCCTGGGGAAATCCCAGCTCTGCCCCACCCTCACCGCGTGACCTCAGTGGAGCGGCCCCCTCGTGCCTCACTGTCCCATCTGTAAATTAGGAACCATCGTTGCTTCCTTGTCCACTGGCCATCAGGACGGAACGAGGTAACACGTGCAAAGGAGCCTCCTCAATGCTTAGCGCATAATAAACCTTGATTACAATTTATCAGCGCGCAATGCTGTCATTCTCATCTTCTCCCATGAAGCACTCCGTATTTGCTAAATAAGTGATTTTCCCCCCCAACATTTTAGGATGAACATTTCAAACACACAGCAAAGTTGAAAGAATTTTTTGTGAACACCCATAGACGATGATAGAGTTCTACCATTTACGTTTCATAACACTTGCTTCATCAATAGCCTTTATCATTTTTTTAAATGTATTTCAAAGTAAAATGACATCAGTCCCATTCCCCCTAACCACCTCAGCGTGCTCTTTTGGATATAAAATTTACATATGATGAAATGGACAAATCTTGAAAGGCATTTGCTGAATTTTGACAAGTGCATATGCTCGTACCAGAATAAAGGACATCCTCCCAGAACCTTCCCTCATGCCTGTCACTGCGTCCTGCCCCTACTCCCAGGAGGCAACTAACGTTCTGATGTTTTTTCCCACCATGGACTCATCTTGCCTGTTGTAGAATTTTACATAAAATTACAAGATATAACTTCATAACACAGTACGACTTGTACTTAAACTATCTGTGGCTGCATAACAAATGACTCCAAAATTTTGCAGCTTAAAACAATACTTAAAGTTTCACAGTCTCTGTGGGATGTGGGGCCCCAAGGCTGCAGTCAGCATGTTGGTCGGGGCTGCAGCGCCGCCTCCAGGCTCCGCCGGTGGAGGTCCGCGTCCAAGCGCTCGCACCGCAGTGGGTGTTGGCTGGAGCATTTCCCAGCGGTCGGTGCACTGAGGGCCTCACGCCCTCCGGACATTGGCCAGAGGGAGGATTCGTCCAATTCCTTGTCACACGGGCCTCTCCGTAGGGCAGCTCACAACATGGCAGCCGGTCCCCATCAGAGCAAGGAAGTGAGGGGGGCAAGAGATGGCCTCCAAGAAGGAAGTCTTACTGTCACCTGCTCTCAGCAGTGACCTCTCATCTCATCTGTCATATTCATTTCATTAGAAGGCAGTCACTAGGCTCAGCACACACATGGAGGCAGGAGGCAGAGTGCTGTCTACACGAGGAGGTGGGGACCAGGAGGCAGGCCCCGGTGGCCCATCTGAGTGGCTGTCTACCACAGCACTCTCGTGTGAGACCTGTGGCCTGACTCGTCAGATGGAAAGGTTCCTCCTGGCCACCCTCTCTCCACATGCCCCTCTGGCTCCAGGAGATGACCACAGTGACAGATTCGGGCCTGTGTCCTTCAGCGTGGCCTCCTGGATGGGAAGAGGCCCTTCCTGAGGTTGAAGGCAGCCTGGGCCCTGGCCCAAAGCTGACCGGGGCCCTGAGGGCCTTCCTCCCAGGAAGACGTGCCTTGTGGGGATCACCCCATTCACGGAGCAGGTACAGCGGTGCTCTGGGACAGGGCGAGCAGCTGAGTCCTGACGGCTCTTTCCCTCCAGGGAGACTGTTCATCGTTGTCAGCACCAGCATGGCAGGTGGTCCCCTGGTTTGCCCAGGGTGAGTGACCTGGGCCATGGTCACTCAGTGGGCTGATGGCAGGACGGGGACCCTGTCCTGTGTGGCCTTCACCGGGGATGCAGGAGGCAAGTGTTCATCAAAACGCAGGGCAGGGCACCCTGTGAGAAGAGGCCGCAGCCAGGCCCAGGCCACGATGCACCCTGCGTCCACACGAGGCGGCCACGGAGGCCGCAGTGCCCACCCGCCCTCCCGGAATGGTCCTCCCGAGACAGTGAGCGCAGACAGCCTGGACGGGGCGCGGGGGTCTCAGCCTGTGAGACATCTCCTGGGACTGTAAATTCTGCTCAGGGAAATAAGCCGGACACAAAAGGACAAGTACTGGGACTCCACTTATGTGAGCAAGGTACCTGGACGTGTCAGTTTGTAGGAAGGTGGTTGCTGGGGCTGGGGGAGGGGAGAGGAGGTGGGGGGGAGGGGTGGGGAGGGGAGAGGAAAGGAGGGGAGGGAGGGGGCGTTGTTTACTGGCACAGAGTCTCAGTTTGGGAAGATGAAAACCTGGAGATGGATGATGAGGATGGCTACACGACAATGTCAACGTACTCAATGCCACTGAACTTGCTCACTTAAAAATGGTTAAAATACTAAATTTTATGTTATGTACATTTTACCACAATTTCAAAAAAATCATGGCTACTATAATAAAATTTTTTAAAAACTCTGAGGAGCTAAGTCATCAGGGGGTGGGGACAACCTGGAGTTGCTGGAAGGTCCTCCCTGGAGGCTCAGTGCCCACGTGGGGGCCTGAAGGCTAAGGGACGGCGACCCCCGTGAAGGGAGACAGGAGCGAGGGGGCACGGGCAGGAAGTCACACTGGCCGGGGGGTGAGGACCAGAACACCCGGGGCCTTGCAGGCCTCCATGCAGGCCTGGGACCCCAGCGAGCCCCAGAGTGGGACTGGGTAGGCAGGGGTAGTACCAGGTGGTGTTTCACGTTGACCTCCCTCCCACCCCAGCCCTGCAGAGTAAGAACAGATCCTGGAGGACCAGGGCAGGCTGGCCAGGTGACTGGGCTGACTGTGGGCCCACCGTTGACGAACCGGTCAAATCAGTTCCCTGCCAGGCTTGCCAGAGCTGGCCAATACAAATTTGAATTTCAGGTAAACCACAGATGACTTTTTACTTGTAAGTATGTCCCAAATGTTGCATGAGACATACTTACACCCACATTTATTCGTGGGTTGTTTGAAACTCAGATTTCACTGTGGGTCCTAAAAATCTGGCAACTCGACGCCAAGGAGTCGCCAACACCCCCCCCCCCCCCCCCAGCGAGGCCTTCCCTGCCCACCCTGGTGGAAGGACCGCCTCCCTCCTCTCCCCACAGTCCCTCTGTCACACCGCCTTCTCCGCTGCCTTGCTGGCACTCACAGGCTCAGAGATGTCTGGCACTCGTGTGTCCGTTTGCTATTTATTGCTGTCTGCCTCCAGCTCTGAGATACAGGTTCATGAGCTGAGGGACCTGTCGCTGCTGTAGCCTTAGCACCTCGCTCTGGCCTAGCATATAGTAGGTGCTCAACAAATATTGATTGCAAGATGAAAGGAATGCCTCCCGGGATGGGCCGTTAAGAAGGGGATGTGGGTGACCTGGGGACACTGTGCATTTTGCTGGTTTCGCCCACCCCTCCTGCTCCCACTGGTGACTTGTCCTCTCTCCTTTGAGCTTAACCCAGCCCTGCAGGCTTCCCCTCCCCACAGGATCAGCCTCTTGTCCACAGAGTCCCGCAGCAGCCCTGTTACCATGGCAACGGCAATCTGAGGTCACAGCACGGGGAAACAGGAGGCCTGTTCTCTCATGGAGTCAGAATCTAATTTTCATTACAGCTACAATGGTGGTTTTGCATAATCGCACATATATTAATACCTAACATGCCAGTGTTTATTTGGTTAAAATTCATGAATTCAGGTCTAAATAAAAAGTGCTGAGGGCTGAAGTTCTCATTCTCTTAAAATGTTCCTGGCTTGTTGCTTTCTTTAAAATCAGTCACTGTCCTTGGCAGCCACTAGCTTTTAATCCTGTTATTAGTGGGTAAGGGGGAGGGAAAACAGCAGGGAATGCAGGGCCAAGGCCTGAGAGCTGGGTGCTCACTCCCCATCCATGGAGGGCCTGGCCCCGAGTTCCCTGCGAGAACAAGGAGGCAGTGAAAGCGTGGGGACAGAGACAGCAGAGCAAAGAGGCCCACAGGAAAGGAGGTAGAGATGGTGGGGGACAGAGTGCACCCGCCAAGGGGCAGGACTTTATGCAAGGGTGCCTGGAGCCATGGGAAGGTAAGGGATCCGATGGGCCTGGTGGGAAGGTGGCCGTGCTGCTGGGGGCTGTGGGTCCGACGGGCTGGCCCGGAGGCCGGGAGGTCTGACAATGCAGGGTCCTCTGGGCTGGTGAGGCCTGGATAGGCAGCAGCGTGGGGAGGAGAGGCAAGGCTGCTCCAGGACACCCTCCAGACGAGGAAGGGCGGGCTTGGCGATGGTGCGGGGGAGGCAGAGGGAGGAGTCGCGGCCATGGCCCAGGTTTCCAGGAGGGAATGGGTGTTGGGGAAAGGCCACCTCGAGTTTTGGACTCATGGAGTCTGAGGTTCCAGGTAGAGAGGGGTCTAGCAGGTCTGTCACGAGGTGCTGGGAGAGGAGGGGCTGGAGCCAGGGGTCTCCCCAGGGTGCTAGAACTGGCTGGGGCCTCTCTCGGCCATTGGACCCACAGCTGGGCGGCTAAACCAGGCCTCACGCGTGAGGAGTGAGGCTCAGGATGGACAGCCAGCCAGCCCTGGGCCATACTTGGACGCAAGCCCTGGCCTGCTCTGGTGAGGGCCTGTCCTGCCTCCGCTTCCTCATCTGAAAATGGGTGCGATCTCTCTCTGGATGGAGACAGGCAGCCCAGGAGCAGGGGCCAGGCCTGCTCTCACAGACCGGGGCACCATACACACATACACTGCATGGGCACTCCCCAGGTTTGGCCTCTCTCCCTGCCCCTCGGTGCTGTCTACTGAGGCAATGCCCAGGTAGAATGGCCTTTAGGGGATCCTCCATGAGACACACAAGGCTGAGAAAAACATGTGCTCTGAGCAGTCCTGCAGTCAGCTCAATGTCATGTCCGTGGCAGGCCAAGGGGCTTAGATGGCTGCAATGACTTCTCTATTCCCTCCGAGAGCTGCAACAGCCACCAGAAAGAGGTCACAAGGCAAAAGTAGAAGACACAAGGGTGAGAGGACAAAGGGTAATGACGGGGTAGGGTCACACATAGCAAGAGGGTCAGGCCCTCCTGCAGGGTGGGCGGGGCCTCCAAGAGGGAGGTGTGGCACTACAGGTCACACCTGATGTGCCTGTGTCCCTGCCCCAGCCATGCCCCTGCAGAGGGAAGAAAGGACACATGAGGGGAAAGAGAGGCCCAGGTGAGACTGGCTGGAGCCAGGCAGGACCTCTAGCCACCAGCCGCCTGTCAAAGTCCAGGTGACAACAGTCTCTGGACTCCTCGAGCCTCTTGCCTTGTCCTGAGGGGCAGGAGGACAGCTGCCCTTCCCAGGGACAAGGCCCCACGGAGCTTATTTGGGGCCAGAAAACCCAGGTTCTGCCACGCGCCCAGGTTACTCCTTCTTTCCAACAAGCACACGTCCGAGCAGCTCTCCCTCTGCCGCTCCCAGGAGGAGCATGGGGGGCCACCCCCACCCCCAAAGCTCAGGCCTGGCTGATCAGAGCATGGCAGGTTTCCTGGCTTGACGATGGTGCTGGGGGAGGCAGAGGGAGAAGCTCTGGTTCATCTGGGCATCAGCAGACAGGCCTGACACCTGGGCTGGTGGCCCCGAGGAGAGGAGGGAAGTGACTGTAGGAGGCGAAGCCAAGAGGTGTAGGGAGACCGGGTCCCACGTGCGAGCTGGAGACTTGATCCAACTGCACCTGAGGCCAACGCCACCTCTGGGCTCCGGAGCTACCTGAGCCTCTAAGTTACTTCCTTTCTGTTTCTTTCCTCCCTCCCTTCCTTTTCTCTTGCAGGTTCTTTTGGTTTGTTTGTTTTAAGCTCATTTGAGTTGGGTTTCTGTCCTTTGCAGCCAGGAGCATCCTGATAACATGCAAAACACGAATTTAGGAAACTGGACCAGCCACGAGCAGGCTACTACTCCCGTGTAGCCCTCTCGCCCGGGTCCAGCATGTTAGCTGCAGAACTAGAGCGTGAGACCCCGACCCATACCCGGCCACGAGGGGACCCCAAGCCCACAGCCTGAGCATGATGGAGAATAATGTATCAACACCCACCCCAATGGGGAGAGAACAGCACAGATACACAGAGAAATTCTGAAATAGGCTTTTGGGTTTTTATTCAAAACAATAGTGGTGACGGCTGCCACTTGGCTTCTCTATGCCTGGGCCATCGGGGCCAACATGGACCAGCGCCATCAGCAACAAGAAGGGAGGGTCATTCACATCATAGAAACTGTACAGTGACTAGGAGTGTGGTAGTCACAGAGGCAGGGCCAGGCCGAGGACTTCCAAGAGGAGGTGACCCCCGCCCCCTCCCCAGGCCCCAGCGCAGCCCAGCTCTGCCAGGAACACTGACTGTTACACAAAGACAAGAGCTCAACAGCAGCTTCTAAGACCCCAAGCCCTTACACAGCGCAGCACAGGGGGCCGGAGGTGGCCCTGGGAACAGGAGGCTCCAGACGGAGGATCCAGGGGGTGGAGGAAGACAGGCAGACAGGCTGGTACTGAGTAGGCTTCGTCTTTGGGGAGCTGCCAAGTGTAGGAGAAGGCCAGTCAGGGGACAGGAAGGAGCTTGGGCTGGAGTAGGCCACAGTCCCAGCTGGTCTCGAGCCCATCTGAACAGATGCTGAGGTGCCTGCCAGCCACCACTCTGCAAAGCCCTGCAAACAGTCGGGTTGGGGTGTCCCGTACCAGGGTCCCCATTGTTCCCAGGGCCAGGCCCGTGTGGGTTAGGTTAAGTTTGTGCTTTTGTGATGGACAGGCCACAGGGTCAGGAAGGGCAGAGGGGCCATTCACCCAACCCTCATCCATTTCCGCTTGTCCTGGCCAACCAATCACAGCTTCCACACCCCCCATTCCCTGCAGCTCACAGGACTCGGCCAGTGTCCTACAACAGCATTTGGGGCCCTCCAGGAGCCAGACCTGACTCCGACAACTCCCCGAACCAAGCTCCTCTCCTCTAGGCCCAGCTCGTCGCACCTGCGGACACACCTGCTCCGTCCTGCCTCCCGCCTTGGCCTTCGCTCAGGCCGGCCCCTTTGCCCGGATGGCCTTCCTCACAGGTCGGCTTGTTTGGGGGCCACCAGGGTCAGGGTAAAGGGATGGTTTCGTGTCAGACACTCCCAGGACGTGTTTCCTGACCAGCCACTTACAACCCAGTGACACCAGGGAAGTCACCTCCCTGGCCTATACGTGGAGCAGCAGTGCACCCCCCAGGCCTCGGGCGCCTGGATGACGCCTGGGCCCTGAAAATGGCAGCTGCTGACCAGTGTCAGACGCTGTGCCCTTGAACTCACACCAAGCCGTTGCCAGGCGCCACTGCCCCTCTTCCAGGGTCCGGCACATGTGCCCCTCTGGGAACATGCTGACTAATGTGTGTGCTGCTCCCCTCGAACTTTGACTACCCAGGGCCACCACGGTGCTGGGAGGAAAGGTGAGCAGAGCCAGTTGGCCTAGCTGCCCCCCTCCTTCCCCAGATAAGCTCCCCATAATGAACCAAGCAGCACAGCAAGGGAGGCCAGCCCCAGCTGCTCTGGAGCAGCAGCTTGAGGCTTGTGCCCAGTGTTCCCCACCCATGGGGGGCAGCAGGGGCAGGAGGTGACAAAACCCCAGGTCTATCTGCTCCCCGAGGGGGAGGGCCCAGCCGACTCCTCACCCTGGAGGCCAGTGTCCTGGGAGGGAGCCCAGAGCTTGGGCAGTGCCTCAGTATCCTCACTGAGGCCCCCTGTCCACACTGAGGAGAGGGAGGCTCCGGGGCTAACCCAGGTCTGGCTGCCACGTGGCCCAACTCCGAAGTTCTAGCAGAGCCCAAGACGGGGCTCCCTGCCTTTGGAACCCACCCACTTTGAACACAGGCACCTTTTGCACATTCCAGGTACTCAGGTGCCGGCCCCCTGCAGGACCCCAGCCCCTCTGCTGCCAGGGGATCCTGGGCTGGCCACACTTTGCCTCTCCAGGCCTCAGCTTGTAACGTGGGCCTGACCACTCTCCGCCACTCCCACCACCAGCTCTTAAAGGAAGGGCTTTGCAAGCCACTCATGACCTCCTTCCTTTGCCACAGTGCCCAGGCCCCATGGGTCCCCAGGCTGGCCTGGAAGACATCCAGAGTCCATCCAAGCAGCCCACCACCTGCACACCACTTGCCAGCCCAGCCCAAAGTCAAGTTCTTTAAGGTCAGGGTTTGGCAACAAGGACAAGACCACCCTCAGTAGCCCAGCCGAACCATCCGAGATCTCAAAGGCAAAGGGCCTGGTTATTGCTCAAGTGCAGAGTGTCCCAAACTTGCAGCATTTCCCACCCCACAACTCTGCTACCATGGTCCCAATCGCCTTCTTTAAGACTTAGTCACTCGCTTTTAAAAACGCAGCCTTGAACTAAGCAATATGTCTGTGAAATCAAGGGTTCAGTGTACTATTTTTTCCCTAACAAATACTGAAATAAATGCGTAACTATTCAAATAAAAGTCTCCCGCCTGCGAACCAGCTTGGGAAGCACTGCTGCAGCGAAACCTGATCGGCAGCTTTGGGAGAGTGGGGGTGGGGATGGGGGTGGAGGTGAGACAGGCTGCTGGGGTGAAGGTGGAGGATGGGTCTCTGGGTGACGAGTGGGAAGGAACAGGGGCCCCACTGTGCTCAGAATCCTGTCACATCTGCTGTGCCCTGAGCTCCCCTGCAGGGGAACACAGCTGCTCAGGATTTGGGGGGAGCACAGCCTCCTGGAATGGCTGTGGCTCAGGGCCCACCCAGAGGGTGAAAGGCCATGGCCAACACTGACCAGGCCGGTACCCTTGACCCTGCAAGCATCTCAGGACCTGCTCAACCCCCTTTGCTCTCCTCTCTCTCCTACTGCCTCTGTTCCTGCCCTCGGTTTCCCGGGATGGGGCGGGGGGGGGGGGGAAGGAATGGAGGTCACAGAAGAATCCCACGCCAGTAAATGCCTAGTGGGGTAGGGGCCTGACCTGCAGCAGAGCCCCCTGCCCAGCCTTGGAGCTGTCTGTCCTCCACCCTCCCCTCAGCCCAAAGAAAATACAACTATTGCCCCTGATTTTTCTAAAGAAATACATCAACTGTTTGACTAAGAGTTTGTGGACTTTGGGCAACTACAAAACTGTTCACACAACACAACTAGACAGTCAGGAACAACAAGACAGACACCCCAATATGTGGGGGGAGAAGGAGCGGGACCTTAGCAGCATTTCTTCTTTAAAGGAAAAGAAAAGATGCACCCTGAATTATAGCTCTGTTCCTGGGCCTGTCTTCCTGGCCACGGGACCCTCAGAGGGCAGAGAGCCCACTCCAGGCTACTCCCAATTCAGGGGAGATACCAAAAAGCTGGGTGCCAGTGCCCCGGCAGGACCACCGGCCCGGGGACCGGTCTGGCCTGGGTCCTAAGCATCAGACAGAAGCCCTGTCTGGGCCTGGCCTGCACTCCCCACCTTTAGCACTTTCTGGAAGTCATAAGCTCTCAGTAAAAAAAATAAATATATATATATGTGCGTGTGTGTCTCTCTCTATATGCATATATATATATATATATATATATATATATATATATATATATATATATATACGTATCTGCACGGAAGGGCCACGGCGGGGCCGCGGCTGGGCCTCCGCCGGCCCTCGGCCGGCCCAGGCCCGACTCCGCCCGCGCTCTGGGCGGCCCGGCGCTGGCCGGCCCCGCGCGGTGCCCACGTTGTGGACCAAGTATTGCTGTCTGCCCCGGCTCCTGAGGTAGAGGCGAGACGGGGCGGGCTGCGGCGCTGGGCCCCTGCGGCCCTCATCTCTTCCTCTTGCCCGCTGCGTCTCTGGGCTGCAGCTCCCCCGGGGCCTCGGCCGCAGCGGGCAGGTCCTTGCTACGGCCCGCGGCCCAGGACGGGCTCCGGGCCAGGCCGCGGGGCCGGGCAGCGGGGCGGGGACGGCCGGGGCCGGCGGCCAGGCTGCTGGTGCTGCTGAACCTCCTGGCGGGCGGGAGCCCGGGGGGCGCCGGCGGCGGGCAGAAGAGGGAGGTGAGCGAGAGGCTGCTGAGCGTCTCCGAGTGCTCGCTGCCCGCGCCCCCGCCGCCCCCGCCGCCCCGGCCCGCGCCCTCCTCGTCAGAGGGGTCCATGGAGTCGTGGTGGGTGCAGCCCGGGCTGGTGGAGCCCCCGCTGCTGTGGCTGCGCTGGTGCGCCCGCAGCCCCCGCCGGCTGCACAGGCCTCGGCCCCGCAGGCTGAGGCGGCGACGGGCAGTGGGGGACAGGCCGGCCCTGGGGCAGAGGCCGGGCGCAGGCGGCCGGGGGGCGCGCCGAGGACTGTCGCTCAGCGTCAGGCTGTCCTCCAGCGTGGTCTGCAGGCTGCCCGCTGAGCTGCTGCGGCTGGCCTCCAGCGACGTGTCACTCCCCGTGGCCTTTGGGGAGACAAAGCGGGTGGGAGCCACGCTGTGCTGTCCCCGCCTCCTGCTCCTCCAGCAGCCTGCCCGTCCCTGGGGCATGCAGGGACCTGCAGCTCTCCAAGGACCTCCCTTCACAGCACATCAGAAGCCCTGGGCTTCTCCCCTCCACCAGGCCACTGCCCCTCGGAGCTCTGGGTGGCTCTCCTCAACTCACTGCAGGGGCCTCTGAATAGGCTGCCTGCTCCACCCTGCCCTCCGGTCCTCAGGGGACAGCCAGGGTCATCCTCCCTGAACCCAGTCAAACCTTGCCTGAGGGCCCTGCCCCACCCCACTGGGCCATCCCTTCCCACCACCCTCACCCCCATCCCCCACCTCTGCTCCATCAGCTGCCTGGAAGCCTCTGCCCCAGGTCCCCAGGTGCTTCCCCTCAGGGCCCTCGCAGCCATCACCGCTGCTCCCTTGCAGCTCCCTTCCCTGTGCAATGCTCTCCCCAGTGTGTATCACTATCAACTAGAATGTACTTTTTATGCATCTGGTTTGGCTTCTCATCTCTCCTCTCACAGCCCCACAACACACACTAAACACAAACAGGAAGCCCCAGGGGCAGAGATTCTGTAGCTGCTGCAGCCTCTGAGCCTGGCACACAGCCTGGCACACAGCTACTGAATGAACTAATGCCTGGAAGAGCCCCGGGCCCAGCCCTGCCTCCACACACAGGCCACTCTGTGTGCCCAGGTGGTGACCCTACAGGCTGAGACCTGCCGTCCCCCAGATCTGTCCCTTCTCCTCCACCTGGAACTCCAAGGCCCCACTCAGCAGGTGAGCTCTCCGAGCCAGGGAGGTGCCATACCTGCCGGAGGAGGGTGCAGTTGACACTCGGGGACCGCAGGGACGCCCAGGAGCCCTGCAGGGCGATCTTGGGGAGGGTCCCGGCTCCAGCGCCCTTCCCCTGCCCTTTCTGGCTGGTGGACACAGCAGGGTGGAAGAACTCTGTCGGCATGGGTAGGAGTGTGCTGGAGGCCTCTGGGGAGAAGGGGCTTGGGGGCGCTGCTGGGGAGAGAGGAGAGGGAGCTGGGGAGCAAGCTCAGGCTGGCCCCTGGAAGGTGGGCTGGCAGGGAGGGGGCTACCTCACAAACTGTCCCTCTCAGAGCCTCCATGTCCCCTCTGGGAAAGCAAAGAAGAAACAGCCTGCCTGTATGATTCCTGGGAGGGCGGGCACAAGGCAAAGGCACAGACCCCTGGGCTCCTTCCTCTGTGAGACAGGGACTGGATGCCTCCCTAGTGGGGGGTGGAGAGGAGGCTGTAAGAGCCAAGGGATGGGACAAAGGGACTGGGGAATATGTGCCCAAGGTGGCTGGACAGCTGGAATGCCCCCAGGTGCAAGGATTACTATTCTATACCATATTATTATTTAAGGAAAATGCAAATGAACGGTTAACAGAAGAGGATGAGATTTCCTTCTACCAGGATGGCGCTGGGGCCCTGTGCCTTGACTTGTGGTTCAGGGAGTCTGGGGTCTTAACACCTCAGCTACCACGTCCAGTCCAGAGGCCACTAGGTTTAGGGAGTGCCCTTGCAAAAGTCACTCCACATCTAGCTCCTGGAAGATGCTCAGTGCCAGGCCTCCCAGAAGAGTACTTGGGGTGCCTCAGGGTCTTGGGGGTCCCTCTTCTGCTGAGCTTAAGTCTCTGTCCCAGCCAGTGCTGTGAAACCAGAGTCCTGTCACCCTCCAAGAGGACCGGAGGTGAAGGTGAGCCCGCATGATGGGCAAGCCAGCTCAGTCCCCTTTCCTCGTGCCCACCGCCCAGCCACAAGCCCAAAGCACAGACGTAGGGTACCAAAGGTAGGCCAAAGGATACACATCAGGACGTTTTACAAAAGGGCTACTGAGGTCAACAGACTTTCCGTTGTTCAGTATCACCTTCACAGCGTGAAGACCTGCGGGATCCACACCTCTCAAATTCAGCTCTAGAAAAACACCTCAATAATTTGGCGGCTTCTTTCTGCTTGATGAGAAGAGCTGCATGTGCCAACCTGTTTCCCTTTTCACCACAGCTCCCAGGAAGCTCAGCAGGAAGCCTCCCTTAGCCCAGGTTTCTGGTATAATCATTATCTTGTCTCTGTATTATTTGGCTCTTGATGTTTTTTTGGGTTTTGGTCTTTTTTTGTTTGTTTGTTTTTTTGCTTTTGGCTTTTAATCTTTTATCATTTTTAAATCAGGCCTGAGATTCCTATCTTTTATTGTCAGTTACTTACCGGGTTCTTTCCAAACTCAATAGAATAGTCTAGGAAAAAATACTAAAGAAAAAGCTCAGCTAAGCTCCCTGTGAAGGAGACGCCCGAGATCAGGGCAGTGGGGCACTGGCAGCGTGCCCACGCCTCACCTTGGCTGCTCTCGTGTTTCAGCCAGGAGCGGACGGGGTTGAACGTTAGCACTTCCATCTCACACAGGACGTTCTCTGGGCCCGAGGACATGGCCGTGTTGGACAAGGGGAAGAAGCATTCACCCAGGTCCCCGACACGCATGGGCTCTGGTGGCTCTGGCTCACCCTGCAGGTGAAGGAAGGTAGATGGGTTAGGCCAGTGGAGAGGGGGACAGAGGCCAGACCACCACAGCTGCCCTCATGCCCCTGCACCACAGGCCTTTGCTCAGGCTGCTGTCGCTGCCAGGGATGGCCTTCCCCTTGCCTTGTCCACCTGGCCAGCCATCGTCATCTTCTAAAACCCCACCCCCAGGAAGCCCCTCTGATGTCCCAAGCAGGTTGAAGTTTCCTGCTCACTCTCCTCTTGACTCTGAGATCCTTGAAGGCACCTTGAGGGTCTTCTTATGCGCATAAAAAAGTAGCCAAAGGATGCGTGACTGCAGCCCTGGCTCGGCTTGCTGCTCTGTGACTTCAGGTAAACCACTCCACCTCTCTGAGCCCCACCGCCCTCAGCTGACCAACAGGAGATGAGGGCCCACCCACAGTGGATGCCACTTAAATGCTGCCCTGAGAAGGAGCAGTGTTCTGGCTGGGCAGGCGGAGGCCAGCCGGCAAGGACACAGCCATTGGCCCAGAAGCCCACCGGGCCGTTCACCTTGCTGTCTTTGGGGCCGAGCGGACAGGCTGTGGGGTCCTCAAGACTCAGGTCGTCACCCAGCAGGATAGATGAGGACCTGTCTGAGTTCAAGGAGAAGGCCTCCGTCTCGGCCAGCTGCACCTGCAGGGAGAGGTGACAGCCTCAGGTCACCATGGGGGTGGGATGGGGCAGACCTAGTCCCCCGGACAGATGCAAGGTGGATCAGAGAGGTCCAGAGAACTGCTGAGCACGAATGGTACACCCACTCCAGGCCAGGGGGCCCAGCCTGGGCTGGAGGATCAGGGGGTAGGGGAGACACAGTGGTGTCACAGTCAGCGGAATGCCAGGCCTGAACTGGGTCAAGGGCAAGCGAGTGACTGTGGGCCATGAACTCCAAAGCTGGTCCACCAGCCCATGGACTGGGTGTCCCTCTGGCCTGTGTGGGCCGGGTCTCTGCCCGGAGCTGGGCTCTCCCCTCAGGCGGGCCCGCCTCAAGGAGCCAGCCTTACCTCTTGCTTGTCGTGGTGACACTTCCCGCAGCCAGTCGGCGAGGAGTAGTGGTGGAAGATGGAACCAGACAGGTTGTCGATGATGGTCAGCTCCCCCTCCAAGGAGTCCTTGATGATTAAAGAGACGCTGTCCAGCCACAGGTTCTCCTAGGCGGACGGGACGGGTGGGGACAGGCGGGATTACCGCCTGGCCGGGGGCCGCAGAGTGGGCAGGGCACAGCTGCCCTCCCAGTGGCTCTTTGCACCCGTGGCCTGGGCCTGACAACCTCGTCACAGGGTCACCCCTTCACGGAGCTGAGCAGGGAGGGGCCCCCAGAGACAGAGGTCTCTGCCCGAGGCCTCCCTGGCCAGCTGCCTGACAGCCCCGAGGCCCCGCCCTCGGCAACCCCGGTGGCCTGCCCAGCCTCTGCCCACCTGGGCTGGAGAGTAGCAGCGGTGACACAGGCGACCTTCCACGTCACCACTGCCGCCCGTCCCGCCTGGCCGAGGGCCCGGAGCCACCGGGGAGCCGGCGGGCGGCCGTGGGCTGGGACCCAGGCCCTGGGCCATCTCGAGTTCAAGCTCGGCGTCCATCTCGGCATCCTCCTGGGCCTCCTTGTTGCTGTCGTCCAGGTGCTTCATGAGCACGGCCACCACCACGTTGATGAGCACGAACTGGGCCGTGAGCACGAAGCTGACGAAGTACAGCGGCGACACGAACTGCAAGCTGCTCAGACAGCTGCGCTCGTCATGGGTGCAGTCCCGCAGCGTGTCCTGCGCCCGGGGGAGGGCAGTGAGGACCCCAGGGCCACCAGGCACAGGCCTCACGGTGAGCCCCACCCCGCCAGGCCCAGGCCCAGAGTGGGCAGAGCCAGGGGCCTCTGCTGGGTGATGGGCAGGGCAGCAGGAGCAGCAGGGACTGCAGCCTTAGCCCTGGGCTAGTCCCGTCTGCCCCTAGGTGGAGTCGTGTCCCCTAGAACCGAGCACTGGTCTGGACACCATCCAGGGTTTAGGGGTGGACAGAGAACCCGTTCTGGCCCCATCTGCACCTCACTGTGCTCCCGGGTCCCACGCAGGGCCCTCTTCTCCTCTGGGCTCTGCCCTCCCCTCCCGTGTGCAATGGCGCACTGGGCGGGCAGAGGGCTGGGGGGCCCTGACCATGAGGACTATTCCAGCATCCTCACTCTCAGAACCCAGCCCGAGTCCTCCCTCCACAGCCCGCCCACGGGTACCTTCATGATCCCATTCCAGTTGTCTCCAGTGGAGACCTGGAAGAGTGTGAGGAAGGCCATGCCGAAGTTCTCGAAGGTGGCGTGCCGGCTCATGCCCTCACACGGGTTCTCGTCGTTGCAGACTGAGGGGGAGGGGGGCGTCTGTCCACTTGCACGGCCTCCTCTCAGAGCCCCATCACCACCACCCCGGGGGGCTGTGTGTGGACAGTGCCAAGCCCACAGACCGGGGCACTGAGGCTCAGGCAGGGGGCATATGAGCTGGAGCTCAGCCTCAGGTGAGCCTGGCTCCTCCCCCAACCCAAGGAGCAGTTCCAGATGGAGAGGATGGGGTGCGTGTGGGCTGGCCCCCAAGGGAGCCCTGCTTCCTGGAGCCAACCTTGTGTTGTCCTTGGCCTATGCCCTGGCCACTCTGCTTGCAGGGGAGGCACTGGCCCAGGACAGACACCAGCTCGTGAGGGGCATCCACGAGCTCTTGACAGCTGGGGGGCTTCAAGTTGGGGACCACGGTGCAGGCCTGGGTGTGCACGGGGACCCAAGCTGGCATCTTTCAAACACTCCCACTCACATGTGAGAGGGAGGGATGGCTGGAGACCACCCTGCAGGGCCTGCTGTCGGGGCATTTCCCTAATACACAGACCCTGATGTGACCATCTAGGAGGGAATCTCAGGCCTCCCCCTACACAAGGACCTTGTCCAGACCCATTCCACCCCACCGCCCCAGGCCTGCTTAGGGAGCCACTCACCCAGCTTCCCGAAGAGCTCGACCCCCAGGGCGGCGTAGATGAAGAAGAGCAGCATAAAAAGGAGGCCCAGGTTGCCCACCTGTGGGGACAGCAGGTGGGGCTGGGCCGGACCTGGGGGTGGGGGGCAGCAGGCTCTGGCCAAAGGGCCAGCCTGAGGGTGGGGACAGCTGTGACATTTCACCAGGCTCTGAGTCCATGTGTGTGACCTGCCTCATGACCTCCTGGAGGGCAGGCTGGGCCCAGCACAGGATCCTAATAAAACACTTGGGAAACCTTTCCTGTGAGGGTCTAGTTCAGGTACTTCATGTTCATTAGCCAACTGATTCCATGTGATAACCTATGAACTCTCTTTCACCCCCATGCTTCAGATGACGAAGGACACGTACTGAATGGACAGTGCAGTACCTTGCCCAGGGTCACACCGCTAGTACGTGGTAGGACTGGGATTCAAAGCCAGCCTGCTGGCCTCAGGGTCCATGCACATGATCACTGCTCCACATGCCTGGGCGGGGTGAGTGCCACTCCATGGATGGACAGGGGAAGCGGGAAGGAAATCGCAATAATGCCACCTCCTCCACGAAGTCTGCCTGGATTCCTTCAGGCAGACTGGGATGCAGTCTGATGGTGTGAGTGTGAGCAGTGTGTCCCTGCCACTGTCTCTGCTGGTCTGGGAAGTCCTTGAGAGGGGGCACGTGGCTAGATTAGGTCAGATCTGCCTCCTCAGGGCCAGCACGGAGCCTGGCCACGGAGAGGAGTGAACACAGGAATCATGCAGGACTGCGGGCCCCAGAAGCCTCCTGCAAACCCAGCCATCCTCATCCCACAGCTCCTGTGGGAGGAAAATGTCCCAGATTCCAAACCTATTTCAAATCTATCCACACGCCAGAGACCGCCGTAAACTCGTGTTATGGATAAGACAAGGCTCAAACACACTCATGCCCTAGAAATGAAGTGTCTGCTGGACCCCGCAGAAGGCCTGCACGAACGGAGTCGGAAGCCGTGCGTACGAAGTGCTGAAAAGCAAACCCCGTTAATCACAGCCTCCTAATGTTTCTCTGCTCCCAGGGAGGGCTTCCTTACACTCACACAGATCGTGTCTGACTAATTAAATGATGCTCGTTCATTAATCAATCAAGCACTCAACGGGCACCTCTGAGACAAGGTGTGAGGGCCTAGCAGCCGCGGGGGCTGGGCAGGGGCTGGGCCCTCCGCTCAGCCTTCCGCCCTCTGCAGGCCCCCGCCAGCAGTGTCACCCAACCAGCGCCCACCTCCCCTTCCGGGTCAGTCCTCCCTCCACCCTCAGCATCTCCCAGGAGCCGGCACTGCTGCTACAGCCTCCTCACCCACCACCTCCCTGCCTCCAGCCTCTCCCTCCAATCCACTCTCCTCTGAATCACCAACGTGACCTTCTAAAAGGCTGAGGCCTCCCTCATCCAGAACCTCCCCTGGTGCCCACTGCCTGCAGGACAAAGCTCAAGTCTGCTGTCCTGGCATCAAACGTGTGACACAGCCCTGTGGACCACAACCCCCAGCCTGATCTTCCAACCCAACTCCAGCCACATGGAGAACAGACCCCTTCTGCACATCCTGCATATGCTGTTCCCTCTGCAGGGAAGACCCTCTCTCTGTCTCCACCTGGTAAATGTCACCTCCCCTGAGGAGCCTTCCCTGATACCCCCTCCCTCTGCCTGGGGCAGAGCCTAGAGGGAAGGGGCTAACATTTCATTTTCTTAGACTTTACAGAGAACTGAGCAAGTGTCCAGCATCAGCTAATAAATTTTGAGGGGTAAGCCCCTCGCCAGGCCACACGGTCCCTTCTGCTCAAGTGCTGGTATAGTTACTATCACGTGTCTCCTACTTGAGTCTGGGACCTCCTGGGTATCTCTATGTGCCAACTCAGGGTTGGCCTGGGGAGCCAGTCAAGGATACCCAGATGTCAGAACGAGGGGAAAGGTGGAGAGGAAGGGGCGGGGAAAAGGAAGCTGGTGTAGCTGGGGACACGCACTCACCTCCCCGATCCCCATCCCCGGCAGACTCTCACAGGGCACTTCCTGTGACCCAGGTCCTGTTCAGGGACCTTGTACTATTTTAAACCTCACCACATTCCTTTGAGACACTGTTATCACCCCCCATTTCACAGGCAAGGAGACCAAGGCACAAGAAGTTGAGGCACACACCCAGGGTCTCACGGGGGACTAGGCTTTGACAGCAGGCAGGGTGGCTTGAGTCTGGGCTTCACTCACTTCCTGTGCGCATGTGCCCCAAGTCCAGCATTCACCACCTCCATCTCCCATGGACAAATTCCTCTGAAGGAATTCAGTGTAAGGACAGAGCATGTCTCTTTGCCCCTGCTTTTGACCCAGGCCTGATGTGAGCCGTGCCGATTTCCCTTTGCAACTGGGCTGCTGGGAAGCTCACACCAAACTCGAGAATGGAAATCAATAATCCTTAGCCCGGGTCCTGCTGAATTAGCCTTACTGTCACCTTCCCTGAGCTGTTGATCTTTTATCCTCACTTTCAGTGTGCTGTACCTGTGCCTTTTATTTTAAGATGCCGAAAGTTCCTGAAGACTAGATGAGTCATAATGAAGAAATGAATGTGCATGAGGCTCCCCTCAGAGCGGCCACCCTGGGGGAAGGGAGCAGGGAGCCCTAAGCAGTTAGGGCAGCGCAGGAGGGACAGGCTGGGATTGCAGAATTCCCAGGACAATGAAAGATGCACCCTCCGCAGCCCTGAGCAGGGGAACGGGGGTGGGGTGGGGGGACTTCCCTAATTCCAGGTCAGGGGCTCATGCTGCTCCTGCCAAGTCACCCACAAGGTCAAGCCTAAAGTCCCCAGACATCTTCCCCAATTCTCCCAGGCCCCTCCTGCCTCTGTAGCACAGGGGTAGGCCTCTCACCACATTGGCCTGAGGCATCAATCTGCTCCACCAGCCTGGCAGCTCCTGAGGGCAGAATGTGGGTCCCCAGGGGCCACCCCAGGGCCTGGTACAAAGCAGGGCTGGTGAACACTTGGTGATGTCAGGAAGAAAGAGGCAGAGGAGACCTGTGCCATCTCTCACAGCCCCACCTCAAATCGCTTCTCTGGAGATGGGATTCTGCCCTGGCTCTGGGCAGATTTGGGGAGAAGGGCCTAGCATGACATCAGTGACAGGTAGGAGGGACTGCTGGAGGGAGTGGCTCTTACCTGGGGCAGAGCTTGCACCACCGTGTCCAGCAGGGCACGCATTCCCGTGGCCATCTTCAACAGCTTCAGCACTGCGGGCGAGACCCAGCCCGGCCCACTCAGCCCGGCCCAGTGGGGACGTGCGTGTGCCCGTGTGTAAATGCAGGAGGAAGGCGAGTGGAGGGGCGTCTAAGCAAAGGCAACAGCTCTGCAGTGCCACGCCACGAGAATGTGGGTGCAGGGACAGAGCGAATGGGGTGTGCACAAAAACATGGGCACGGGGTGTGGACGTCAGTGTAAAAAAGTCCAAGAGGCAGGCATGCCCAGTGGGAACAGTGGGCTTAAAACACGTGCGAGTGAGTGTGTCATTCACCACGATGGAACGACCAGCGCCTGAGTGCCCACGTCCCTTCCTTGGGCTAAAGAGGGCTCCGAGGGTCCTGCTGAGTTTCTCCACGTCCTCCCTCCCCCACCTCAGAATCTGGAGGTGACATGCAGGTGCGTGGGGAAGAGGCACCTGGGCCAGCACTGAGGCAGGAGGTTTTGGAAAGAAGTGTGAGGACAGCCTTGGGCTGAGAGGGACGCTTCTGGGAGAAGAAAGGGGACTGTAAGAAACACTGAGACCCGTGGGTCCCAGCCGGTGTTGGAGCAACGCTGGTTAGGAACCATGTCTTCCCAGCTGAACTGGCTTCTTTCACCCCAACCTGAGGCTGGACCTCAGGGGCCACGGTGTGATAAGGAGGCAGGGGTGCAGTGTGCTGTGCATAGCGGTGTGTGGACGAGAGCACATGAGTGTGTTCACAAGGGCAAGCGTGTGTTGGGTGTGAACTCCTCCTGGCTTGTATTACCTGCTCAGCAGGAAGCCCACCTTCCCACGCTCCCCTCCCCCATCGTGCCCACGCTCCCTCCTCCTGCCCACCCCCACCCCATCCCTGTCCTCACCCCGGGCAATGCGCAGGACTCGCATGATGCGGATGATGGTGGGGTTGATGGGCAGTGCGGCGTTAATCTCGATCTCCTCCAGTGTAATACCCATAACCGACAGCAGCACAATGGCCAGGTCCAGCTGGTTCCACCTGCCAGGGGGCATAGGAGGGCAAGAGTGGGGGGCATTCCAGTTTAGACATGCCTTGGCTGCGGGAGCTTCCCAGCTCTCCACCCTCCTGCTGTGGTCAGTGGGGATGTGTGGCCACCCTTCCAAGTGGCCCCTCCAGACCCCACTGAGTCTGGCTCCCTCTCTGCCCCCAGAGAAGCTCCAATTCCCCAAACAACGGGCTGACCGGGCTAAATAAATGCTGTGGGGTATGGAAGACACACGGAAAATACGCTGAGGAGACTTGGTAGAATGCTCTGCACCCATCATGTGGGACCATAATCACTTACTGTGCAGAGCTGTAAGCAGCACCCAGGAGCCCCTGGCCATTTCTGTCCAGACACTTATTGGTTCCCCTCTTCCAGTTGCCCCAGTTAGGACTGCTTCCCCATCCTGCAGCCCCCTGCCCCAGTGCTGCCCTGGCCTGGCACAGCCACTCACCGGTCCTTAAAGAAGCGCCTTAGACCAAACGCCACCAACTTCAGCACAGCCTCCAGCACAAAGACAGTGGTGAACATGTAGTTGCAGTACTTGAGGGCTGTCTCCAGAGACTAGGGGTGGGGGGCGCAAAGAGAAGCATGATCCAGGTCCCATGACCTGCTCCCCAGTTTCCTCCAGTCAGAAAGTCTCTGCCTTTTACACAGAGAATTTAATCCATTCACGTTTAATACGATGATTTATGTATCTTCTTTTATTCCTTCCATCTTACTGAACATGCATTATTCATTTCACATTGCTGTCTCCTTTTCCTTATTTCTGCCGGTTTGGTCCAGGTGGTCCTCTCTGGCGAGAGTGTGGAGCAATGGTTAAGGGTCATGATTAAATCGGACTGCCTAGGTTTGAATCCTGGCTCAGCACTTACTTCTTGCTCACTTTAGGCAAGTCACTTGACCTCTCTGGGACTTAGCTTTTCAAACCATAAATTACCTCAGAAAGTTGCCGCAAAAATGAAATGAGCCCACAGTCCTGCACCAGACTGGACTGATACTTAAGTACTCGGTAAATGAGGGGTTCACGTCAATTGGGAAGTTCTGCAGCTTCTGTTCCTTTCTGCCAGTGACTGCCTTCCTCTTCCCGGCACGTATACCATTCTTCTCCTGTCACTGAAGATACTGACTCCTTACATGGAGCCTCTGCTCCCCTCTTCTTCCTTTTGGAGTGCACGTGTCCCTACATGCCCCTCGCATGACCCTCGTGCACGCTGCCCGCAGCTAGCTGGGCACTGGCCATGCTCTCCCACCTCTGAGTTTGTCCCCAACAGTCCTGCCACCTGGAATGCCCCGCCCCCAGGCTCCATGTGCCCCAGTAGTGGCGGAGGCCACATGGCGGGGCGGGCCTTGAATGTAAGTCAAAGTTCCAGTCCTAGCTCCACTACTTACTGGCTAATTGGGGCAGCATATTTCGTTTCTGAGCCTCATTTTTTTCATCTACAAAATCTGGAGAAAGTCCCCTCCCCCAACTTAAGCTGTGAGGATGAGAGTGTTAACATCTGTAGTGTGCCTGGCAGAGAGTTGTACTGAGCATGCCACAGCCACTGCCACCTGTGTTCAAGGCAGGGCCCGAATGCCACCTCCCCGCCCCCAGGAATGAGCAACCTTTCCCTCTCACTCACCTGTCCTACCAGCCGTGAGTTTCCTGGGCACAGGACCCAGCATGACCCGCCCTGTCCCTGCAGTGGGTCCTGCTGAGGTCTCGCCACCCCCCCACCCCCCCACCATGGGACCTTAGGCTGAAGCAGGGCTGGGGCTCACCATGGGCTGATTGTAGTGCTCCAGGGACATGGTGACCACGTTGAGGCAGATGATGAAGGTGATGAAGATGTCCAGGTAGTGACTGGTGCACATGGAGTGGATGAGCAGCCGGGTG
The DNA here is from genome assembly GCA_004026885.1 of Lyroderma lyra. Taxonomy (NCBI): domain Eukaryota; kingdom Metazoa; phylum Chordata; class Mammalia; order Chiroptera; family Megadermatidae; genus Lyroderma; species Lyroderma lyra. Next base: position 57,132 of record PVJL010006443.1, on the reverse strand, counting down.
GGACAGTAGGTGGCATAGTAGGGTAGCCGCTGGGCTTCTGCAGGGGGTGCACAGGGTGGTGGCACAGACCACAGAGGGTGGCCAAGGGGGGGACAAAACATGTGGAGGGAGAAGCAGAGGGGAGGAAGGAGGCAAGGAAGAGAGATGTCAGTGCACCCCGGCCGTGGGAGTCAGCCAGGGGACCACAAGGGAACCAGGTAAGATGTAGGACAGGGTGGCCAAGAGGGTAGGACATTTATTCTCCACATCCACCCCCAAAGTGGTGGTCACTCCTGGTCTGCTGGGGAGAGGACAGGGGTCCCACAGCTCGGAGTCAGGCATCCCAGCTCTGTCTTTGCCTTCTGCCTGGACTGAACCACTGGGCTGGCAGTGGAGTCGTCATCAGACTCCAGGTAGCCATCGACAGGGCTCTCAGGTCACCTGATCAGGCAGACACTGGTGGGAGGGGCAGGGCCGGGGACCCAGGGGCCATGTCCTTTGTCCCTTTGGAAGGCCAGCAGCAGTGGGAAGTCACCCACTCACTCCGACGCTTCTTTTCCAGGCGCCGCAGCCGCTTCTCCTCGCGCCTCCGGGCCTCCTCGGCCTCCTGGTGCTGCCGGCACTTGTGGAAATTCTCCACCACGACGCCCACAAACATGTTGAGCACGAAGAAGCTGACGATGAGCAGGAAGGAGATGAAGTAGAGCAGCATCCACGGGTTGTGGTTGGGCACCGGCTGCAGGGAGCCAGACGGGGCTGAGGCAGGCTGGCTGGGCACCGCAGGGCCCGCCGTAGGGTCGGGGGGCGCCGAGTCTCTGTGCAAGATGGGCACTGACAGAGCCTGCCTCCTAGGTGGCCATGAGGTTTGAGGGAGGAGGCAGGTAGGAAGCACCCACCCTGGCCTGGCACAAGTGAAGTGCTCAGCAACGAGAGCCCCCCACCCTTCCCTTCTCTAGTTGCTGCCTCCTGGGCATCTATCCACCTGTCTTCTTCCCTGCCTCTCACCCATCCACCCACTCACCCACCCACCCACTCATCCATCTATCCGCCCAGCCCTTCATCCACTTATTCACCCACCCACCCATCTACCCACCCACTTATTTATCCGTCTACCCATCACCCGTCCATTTATCCACTCATCCATCCATCCATCCACTTAGTCATCCATCCAGAAGCAAGGCAACCAGCGGGAGGGAAAGCACATTCCGGGCAGAGTCCGTGGATGTGGGGGTGGGGGGGGGTGGGCAGGAGGGGCCGAAGCGGCCTCCCCATGTTCTCATTCCCTGCCGAGCAGCAGAAGGGACCCTTGCTCTCTGGGGGATCCTGGGAGCAAGAGCTCAGGCCACCTGTCAGGCCCAACCTCCTCCCCAACCTCCTTCTACCCCCCCCAAATCCATCCACCCCCTCAGCCCATGGGAAGTTCCGACCAGGAGACCGACGGCATCACTCCTTTCGCTGACGCCCACCGCCCTCAGATAAACTCCAGGCCTCGCCGTGACACACACAAGTTCTTCTGGACCTTCCAGCTCTGCCTGGTCCTCTCTCTACTCCCAGCCCTCTACTCATGACTCCAGGAAAGCTCACTCTCCTGCCTCAGGCCTGCACCTGCTGTCCCTCTGCCAGCTGGCTCAGGCCCGCCCCTCCTCCCGCAGGTGGCTCTCCACCCACAAGGCTCTGCACCCCTCCAGGCAGGAGCCAGCAGGAGCCTCTCCCCACACAGCAGGGGCTTTGCGGAAGCAAATGGAGCAATGGCTTTCACCCCCCAGCGAGGGGCTCTGCTGGGGGAGGATTCAGGCCAGGATGGTGAGGGGTGGGCTGTGGCTCACAGTGAGAGACCCTGGTGCTGTGGGCCTTGGTGACACCAGTTGCAGACCACTGAGCCCTGGAAATACCCAGTCCCTCTGCCACTGACCCCCCAACTTGGCCCCAGCCACACCCACCTGCTGGTCCACAGCAACAGCATCCAGCCCATTGTACATGATGTTCACCCAGCCGTCCTTGGAGGCCAGGACAAAGAGGGACATCAAGGCCTGGAAGAAAGGGAGAAGAGAAGGTACGGAGGGGATGCGCAAGGGCAGCTCAGGCTGCATCGGCCCTGCTCACCTCTCCATTTTCCTGCCTCGGGGAGGCACAGGGACTAACGGCCTTCCCCACGCTGAGGGGAGAGCGGTGCCCTCGTCCAACAAAGCTTCTCTGAGGACCTGCTGTGCGCCTGGCATACACCCTGCTGGGACTCCTGCAGGAGAATGAGCACTGGACTGGGAGTCCTGGGCTCTGGTCTCAGCTCTGGAATTAACTGCGCAAGAAACCTCACGAGCTCTCGTCCCCTCGCCTGCAGCACTGGGCCAATACTTACCGTAGATTGCCATGTATAATGCGCACTGTATTGCCCAAATTTGTGAAGGAAAAATAAGGATGTGCATTATACACGGGTAGTACTAAGTGTCTCTAAAAATGTTTTTAATTCTTTTATTCAGGCTTATGAGTTAAAAGTGTAACTCTAGAAATTAATAATAATATCCATGTGCAAAATACTACCGTAGAATATGATAATTGATCTTTATTTTTGTTAAATTTATTGGGGTGACATTGGTTAGTCAAATTTACATAGGTTCCAGATGCATAATTCTACAATACACCGTCTGCACGCTGCACTGAGTCCGTTCTCCTTCCATCATCACGTATTCGACTCCCCCTCCCCTCTCCTTCCCCACTCCCCCCTTGCCCTCAGGTAACCACTAAAGTATTGACTGTGTCCATGAATTTCTATGTTTTGTTGCTTTCAGTTTTATAGTCCATATATAAGTTACATTAAAAAATAAATGCTAAAATTCCTTTATAATACAAAAAACAAGTGCCTATACTTAAATATAAACCAATAAAAATGATAAATAAAATGAAAGATTTTTTTTTCTCTAACAGTTTGGGCCAAAAACATGGGTGCACATTATACATGGGTGCGCGTTATACACGGGTGCGCGTTATACCCAGTACGTGGCTGCCCCCGGGTTTGCTGAGTGTCAGCTGACACTTTACACTGGGAGGTTCCTGATAAACCATCCCTCCAAGCTTGCCTCTAGCACCACCGAGAAGCTGGGAGCCCTGGATCTCAGGCCAAGCTCTGTCACTCACTGGCTGTGTGACTTGGGACAAGTTTCTCAATGTCTCTGGGCCCAGCTTTCTTTTCTGTAAATGGCAATAATTACCATCACTAATACGAGATTTTGAGACAGAGGTGACCCCCAAGAGATAGTCCGCCGAGACTCCCGCGTACAGCAGCCCAAGCGTCCTCACATCCCTTCAACATGGCTACAGACTGGTCCTAGAGGACCCAGCACAGAGCTCCACGTGTAACAAGTGCTCAGTAAAGGTTTTCTGAGCTGGACTGAGTTGGTGCCATCCTTGCAGAGTCCAGGCCCGATGGAGGTTAGTGGGTTCACCAAGGGTCCTGGACCAGCAGAGGTTGTGTGCCGGTCACACATCCTATTCTGGACACCTCCCGCCTCCCATGCTTCCACCATGCCACACCTGTCATTTGTTGTAGCCCAGGGCCTGGGGCCAGGAAAGGGGCTCTGGGATGAGCATCCTGCCCTGCCCTACCCTGGCTCCTCCTGCCCATCCATCCCGGGCACGGACCTGCCCTTTTCCCTTCCAGCTGGGCATGGTGCTGAGGGCTGCCCAGGAGCAGGGCAGGGCAGGGACACAGAGGGAGCCTTCCCTGCCAGGGAGGCACAGGAAGCTCTCACATGCCAGGGGGCAAAGGTCACCCTTGAGCCCTTGGATTATAGAGGCCTGAAGTGCTGAGAGGCTGAGACTGGGAGTCACAGACCCGCCATCACTGTCCCCACTGATGAGGACACTGAGCACAGGGAGGGATGGGAGCTTGCCTGAAGGTACACAGCTGGCAAGGGGCCCAGCAAGGAATCAAAGGCTCTGGGCCGTGCTGGAACTCCCACGTAGGGGCCAGGGCGTCAGCCTGGCATCAAGCATGCTCAGAGGGTGCCGGCGGCTAGGCCTGCGCTGGGGTTGGGGTCAGGAGCAAGTTTATAAAAGGCCCCCACTGGCTCTCCTTCAGCTTCCTGGGACATGTTTTTCTAAAAAGCATCGAGTTGTTAGTAACTTGAAAAAGCACTGCTTCTGGAGAACGTGGAGCTAGGGGAGTGACTGTCCCAGTTCTGACCCCTTCCCCTGCCACACACTGCCCCTCTGTGGCCCCATGGCTTGTCCCCCAGTGGGTATGGGGAATGGGGTCCCTGGTCACGTGGGGTGAGAGCTGCAGTGGGATCCCGCTGGAGGATCCAGCAGAGGCCCTGGGCCATGTGGACCTGCATCCTGCTCCCTCCCGGTGTGACCTGGGGAAGGCACACCCCTGTGCTCATATGCCTCCTGGGTGGGCCTTCAAGAAACAGGAGCATTGGGTGGGGGCGGGGAGGCTCTCTGGAGGCCGCCAGCTGGGGGCTCTCTGCAGGGGCATTTCCCAGATGAGAAAGCCTGGTAGACCCCCAGGAGAAGAGACCAAGAGCGAGGCAGGGACAGGCAGGAGCCTGCCTGTGACTGGAGAAGGGCTCAGAGTAGCTGGGTGATGGGAGAAGAGACCTATCCTGGGCCAGGGACACTTGAATTCCTACGACTGCCTGCTGGGGGTGGTGGGTGGTGGTGGCTGTAACGTCCCCTTTTTATAGATGAGGAAAGTGAGGCTCAGAGAGACCACCCTACAGTCCTACAGTAAGCAGCAGAGCCGGGATTCACATCCATGGCTGACTGACTCCAAATCTCCTGTCAGGGTCCCCTGGGGGAGGGGGGCAGGCACCCAGAGGCTTGCTGGACACTGCAATTGGGATCTCTAAGCCTCACACCACCTGTGAAGTGAGTGCTGCTCCTACCCACTTTGCAGAAAAGAAAACCAGCGCTTGGAAAGGAGTCGGTGGGTTAGTCCTGGTGGGGCAGGACTGGAGGCCGGTACAATCCCAGGCTGTGGGCACTGCAGAGCATCACCCCACCCACTGGGGGTGGTCAGGTCCGGGGAAGTGGGGTGGTACTCACCTGGCCCAGGTTGTCGAAATTGTACTTGTGATGGACCCAGCGGTAGTTGGCGGCCACACAGTCAGAGCGGTTGGTGATGTTTCGGGTATCCACGCCCAGACAGTGGTAGAACTTGCCCTTGAAGAGCTGGTGATAAGGGACACAGGGTGAGTGACCATCCCACCAACACTCTCAGGGGGTGGAGGCGGGGTGCAAATCAGAAGAGGGACCATCCTTCAGGAGGCACTTCCTCTGTACACAGCCCAGGCCAAGGGCTCGGCCATACCATCTTCCCAAGCCCCCCAACATCAGATAGGGCCACTCTTATCCCATCTCCCAGATGAGGAAACTGAGGCCCAGGGGTGACAGGTTATTTTTCTCAAAGTCTCTTGAGGTTTAGGAAGTGATGGAGCCAAGATTCACACCCTGGTTTGTCTGATTCGGAGCTTTCCAGAGACCCAAGATCAGACCCCAGTACCTGTACTGGGGACCTGGGCAAGGACCCCATAGGACAAAGCTGCCTGCATATCCCCAGGGGAGAGAGAGGAGTAACGGGACCCTCTCCAGGGATCCAAGCCCTCTCTGTGTCAACTGGAAGGGGCAGGGCCACTGTCCATGTGGTGTTTCCGGCAAGCCCTTCCTGCCCAAGTGGCTCCACAGTGGATCTCTCAGCAACCCCAAAGGATACCTGTGACCTTGCCCTCCTCAGTTACAGCCCCAAACGCAGGACCAGGTGAGGAGCCCGGAGGCCTCAGTGCTCAGACACGCAAGAAACAGGAAGGGTCTCAGCAGCAGCTCAGACCCCAGAGGGCCCAGGTCACTGTAGCCATCCCCACACACTTTATGACCTGTCCCTCCCTTCCCGTCCAGCCTTGAGGCCCATCCCACTCCTGGGCTGAGTTAGCTCAAGGCCCTGCCTGTGTCAGAGACCTCGTGGTCCCCACCCTGGAAAAACCAAGTGCTGACTCCCTAGCTGCCATTCCAGGTCTTTTCCCACTCAGCCCTGCCCACCATCTGGCTCTTCTGTCTATGCCAGCCAGAGCTCCTGGGCTCACCTCCACACATGTGCCCATCCTCTCCTGAAACACCTTGCCCACCATGACCTGTCAGAATTACCACTCCTTCAAGGCTACTTCACACACCCTCTGCAGCCCAGCCCCATATTCCTATGCAGCTTGGACCCCTGTGATCCCATTTACCCAGACTGCCTTGCACTCAGCCATCTGGGCCATGTCTATCTCCCTGCCCGGACTGGGAGCTCACTGCTAGCAGGGACAAGGCTGCTCCACAGAGGCAACTGAGCACCCAGGTCTGCAGGCACAAGGTCAGGAGAGCTGGGCTGGAGTAAGGAGCCTCTTCTCTGACCACAGAGCCCACCCCTCTGCCTGCCCAGCGTGAGCGCCCCTCACCTGCACCCCCAAGATGCCGAAGATGATGAAGAAGGCACAGCAGATGAGGACAATGTTGCCGATGGGCTTGAGGGAGGAGATGAGTGTCTCCACCACCAGTTTCAGGCCAGGTGCCCGACTGATGACACTGCACGCAGGGAGGGACCAAGGGCACCATTAGCCCTCAACCAGGGCAGGAGGCAGCCCCTAGTTGGCCCAGAGTCACCAGGGAGGCAGCCTCCAGGCTCCAGATTGATATGTTGTCCCACCCCCTTGGGGCCCACACCACACTTTCATCTAGAGACTGAGGCCCAGAGACAGCAATGAGTCATCCAGGGACACATAGAGGAAAAGCAGCCATCCTGGGGGCCACCTTCAGCCTCGCGCGCACACGCGTGCACACACACACACACACCCAACTCGCAAGCACGAACACACACCCTCCAGACTCCTCCCCCAGAAGCAGGCCCACAGCCCTGGCCCTGGCCCTGCCTAGGGGTGCTTGGCACAGTTTCTAGTGGAGGACTGAGTGGGTATGGAGGACAGGAGTAAGGGATCCAGTTAGACTTTGGAAGCTTCCCTATCCTCAGAGGAGGGGTCCATACCGCAGGGGTCGTAGGGTGCGCAAGAGTCGCAGGACCCGGAGGACCCCCAGGATTTTGGCTCCCCCAGCCGAGGCCACAGACACCACGATGTCAATGATTGACACGAAGACTAGGAATCCATCTAGCACGTTCCAGCTGCTTCGCAGGTATGCCTGCTCCCCGAAGTACAGGCCCAGAGAGACCACCTGGGGGCGGGGCGATGGGCGGGGTCAGCCAGACTCTGCCAGAGGGGGCGGGGCGGGCGAAGCCTAGTGGGCGGAGTCAGGCAGGTGGCGGGGAACCAGACGCTGCAGGCAGGGTAGAGCGGGTCCCCGGCCGCCTCTTTGAAGGCAGGCGACAGGTGGGGCCCGGGCAGGTCTGGGCGCAGGGAGCCACCACCTGAAACGCAGGCCCACGGCCTGTCCCAGTCCGCTCTCCCTGCACATCCGGCAAACCCAATTCAAAGCCACACCCTCTGGGACACGTCCCACACTTCCAGCAGGTCCCTCAGTTACTCTGAAAATGTTTCCCTGCCTCCGCCTTTCTGGCGGGTTGTGAGCCCCTGGAGAGCAGAGACCTGGCTGACACTGCCCCTGGTCCCCGGAGCCCAGGGGCTTGGGGGGGCAGGGGGCACTGTGGAATATTGCTGATGGACAAGTGAGGGGCATGCTCCAGGCAAGGCTGAGTCAGGGCCGGGGGCCCCTGAGCCGGGAGAGGTCCCAGGTGAAGCAGCGTTACCTTCAGTGTCATCTCGCCCACGAAGATGGCTGTGAAGATGTAGTTGGACACAGTGAGGAAGATGCGTTCCTGAAAGAGCAGGGAGGTGCCATGGGCCCGGGGCTCCCAGAATGGCCAGGCCAACTGGTCACCTCTGCCTCTGGCCCAGGTGACTTTCCAGTCCAAGGAGACATCCCCCTCCCCAGAGGCAAGCTCCCTGCCGCACCTTCCTCCACAGCATCTGCCGTGCTGAGTCCTCCTAGCCCCCTCAGCCCTGCACGCTGGCCTAGAGCAGGCCATAGTCGCCTGCCACTCTGCCTGTCCCTTGCCCTGCCCAAACGTGCCAGCTACTCACGGTGCTGCCGGCCTCGATCTGGGGCCGCTCCAGGGCAATGGTGATGCAGTTGAGAAAAATGAATGCCAAGACGACATAGTCAAAGAGCTTGTGGGCGATGATGGTCTGACACAGAACCCGGAACCTGGGCAGGGTGGGCAAGGGCCACATGAGGCAGGGGCCGCACAGGGGGACAGGATGGACTAGAGGAAGCTGACCCTTCTCTTCTCTGGCCACACAATAGGTGGCGACTTTACATCTGCTCAGGTGCCCACCTGGAGCCTCCTCCCCCGACCACACACCCACAGTAGCCCCGCACCCACTGACCTTATCCTGGCACTCAAGGCTTTACAAACACTGGCCCAATCTCTGAGCCCTGCCCACTAGGCGCACACACACCCTCAGCTTCTGCCCCAGGCCTTCCCTCAGACTGCTCCCTCCACCGGGACCAACCACCTCTTCACAACCCCGCTTCACCTACGGAAGGGTGTGCACCTCCAAAGCCAGCACAAAGGCTTCTCCAGCCCAGGAAGCCTTCTGACGCCCCCTCCAGCCGGAAGCCCCCAAGGCTGCTTGAGGATCTTCCTAGCACAAGGATGGCCTAGACTACAGGAGCTCCCCACTCAAAAACTCCCCCTCCCACACACACCCTCTACCATGGGGCAGGAGGGCCCTCCCGGGTATGGGGGCCCCCCTCCCAATGGCCCCTGCCTGGCTGTGCAGAAATCTCTCCCTCCCTGACCTGTCAGCCTCACTCCAAACTTGGCCCTGCCCACCTGTTCTCAGGGGAGAAGAGGTAGACAGACCAGTCCTCACGGACCTCGCACCAGTCTGGCTTGTAGACGTCAATCATCTTGCGCACGCGGAAGCATAGAGTCTAGGAAAGAGAATGTGGGGTGAGGGCGGGTTAGCGCTGCCGGAGCCGCCCGTCTCTGCCCACACGGACCACGCAGCAAAGTGGGGCTCCCGGATGACCTCTGAACACTCCCAGCAAGACCAGAACCCTCGCTCTAACCACGGCAGCGGGGAAGGCTTCTCTCCCAGAGGCGGATGCGGCTCAGATGTGGGCAGCTCCAGCCCGGCCTCGGTTCACCGTCTTAAGCCCTGTCCTGCACGGCGCCCACCTATGACCCCTGGAGCAGCCCCGCCCGGGCCCTCCCACTCTAGCCCCGCCCCTAACCCCTCCCACTTCGGTCCTAGCGGACCTCCTGGCCGGCCCCTGGGCCAGGCACCTAGAGCCCTCAGTCCCACTCACGTAGTCGACCTCCTCCTCATCCTCCCCGCGGTCCCCGCGGTCATTCATCTTGGTGAAAACCTCCTTGGCGAGGCTGGGCATCCTGCCATTGCAGTCCTCGTGCCCGGGGGCCAGGCCTGCCACCCTCCAGGCCGCCCGGGGGTGGACGCCCACGGTGGGCCCTAGTTCGGCCAGGTCCACCGAGTCTCTGGTGTCGAGGGACAGTGTCCGGCGGTGGTGACGGTGCCGGTGTGCCAGGTGGGGACCGTGATGTGCATGGTGGGTGTGCGGGGCGTGCAGGGGCGGGGCCCGCGGCGGCCCCTCCTCCCGGGCACCTTCGCAGGCCCGGACCCCTCCACCGAGCTCCCCTGAGAGCAGGGATTCGTGCTCTGCGGAAGGCATCTTGTGCTTGAGGCTGTTCCAGCTGGAGCGACGGCTGGCCCAGGCCCCGCTGCGGCCCCACGGCCCATAGTAGGAGCTCCTGGAGCTGGACTGGGAAGAAGCCCGCGCGGCGCGGGTCAGCCCCGGCCACTCACACCCGCGGCCGTGACTAAAGGCAGCCTGCAGCTAGCTGAGGACCTAAGACGGCCACCAGCTTGGCCAGACCGACTCCAGGGGTGCTCCCCGCACCCTGCATCTCACTCCACCCACATCTTTGGACATGTGGGCTTGGCCACAATGTGGTTCCATCTCCACCTGCCACCTCACTCCCTTTGAGGAAGGTACAGCAAGCCAAGGCCACCTTCCTCTTGGCGGGTAAGGGACATGAGGCTCGGAGAGGGCTGTAACTTACTCGTGGTCACTTGGAAGTATCAGAGGCCAGGTTCAAGCTCAGGTCTGCCTGACCCCCGAGCCCAGTTCTTTACCCTATACACTGCAGCCAAAATAAACACCAGTTCTCAACACCAGACCCACGGGCACCATTCAGTCCTTCATTCCTTCAGTCCTTGTCATCTGGCCCCACTCTGGCACTGGGAAATGCGGCAGACAGGATCCCTGCCTGGTTCTGCTGACAGCCTGGTGCCCCAAGCCTGAGCACCAGTCTGAGGCTGGACTGGTGGGCACTTCTCAGGGTCCCTCAGCACACACCCAGCAGGGAGCAACCACTCAGATCACCCCACCGGGACTCACCAGGGAGCGCTGGTCGTAGCTCACCCTCCCCAGTGACATGACGCTACTCTTACGAGAGCCCAGGGCCACCAGCATAGGGTCGGGCTGCAGTGAGAGGCGGGAGGCAGGTGCCACAGCCCCGGTGGGGCCCAGATGTCCACTCAGTGGGAGACTGGGATCCAGGTGCCCATTGGGAGTCATGGGAATTGGACAGAGCTTGGGATCTGGAAGGGTGAGATAAAGGCAGGGAGGGGCAGGCAGGAGGCCAGAACAAGAGTCAGGAGACACAGAAACAGACCCGAACGACAACTGAAATGGAGACGTTTCCTGGGGAGAACTCCTCAACCAGGAAGTGTTCCAGGTTGGACCCGGTCGCATGTGCCTCCCCACCGCCCTGCCCGCCCTGCCCGCAGGCTCTCAGTTTATTTTTAGGTAGGTGAATCCCTTGCCTCCCGCATTCGGGGCCAGCCCTGAGTTTCACTCAGCATGGGAACCTCACTCCCGTGCTCACTGTGGGAAGCAAGGCAGAGACCACCCAGCCCCGGTACCAAGGACACGGAGTGGGTCGGGGAAGCTTGTTCCAAGCTGCCCAGTGGTGCCAAACGAGACCAACATCCAGGCACCCTGAGGCCTGAAGCTCTTCCCAATAGGCCGTACTGTGGATGGGGGAGGGTAGGCTGCGGCTGCCCCTTTGGCTAGGATTCAGGAGGGCAATGAGGGTCATCGACCCATTTTTGAAATTTAGCATTTCTTTCCATTATGAAGGGAAACAACAAACCACAGAAAATTAGCAGCTGTGGGGCCTGCGCTTAAGCGGAAGCCAAAGGCTGTGCACGCTGCCCACCTGGGTCTCTGGGGAAGTGTCCCAGCCCCCTAGGTGACAAGCGCAGGTCTGCTTACCTCTGCCACTGTCCAGGCCCTCCGGGAGCTTGTCCAACTCCTCCAGGTTGGATAAGCTCTGGTCCTCGTCTGAATAGGAGCGATCGGCATCACCCTAGGAGACACAAGTCAGCTCAGTCCCTCCCCTCCTCGAACTCTTCAATGGGTGTTCTCACCCCCATTTCACAAATGAGGAAACTGAGGCTCAGGACAGGGAAGCAGGAAGCTGATGAGGACCTAGACCACAAACCCACTGCTGCCTGACTGCAAGTACCCCCAAAGCCTCAGAGAATGGAGGAGTCAGGGTCCAGACTCCCAGATCCCAGGGACTTTGGGATCTCAGAGACGAAGAGGCCTAGTCCCACACCCCTGGGGGAGAGGCAGGGATCCCAGATGCAGCCTCCATGTGCGTGCTTCCTGTGATGTGAAGCTCATCACTCTATTGGCAACCCCTCCTCTGGAGACTCACCTGCTAGATGTTTGAATTGCAGCCCTCCCCTATCCAGACCCTCTCCCCCCGATCCAGTTTCATGCAGGCCCCGTGGGGGTGCTTCCTCCACCAGGGCCACAGTCACCTCTGCCTGGAAGCCCTCCACCAAGATGGCCACCAGCAGGTTGAAGAGCACGTAGTTCCCAAAGGTCATGAGGGCAACAAAGTAGAGAGAGGCCCAGGGGGAGGTGGAGGCCATGCCATTGTAGAGGACAACATTCCAGTCCTCCTGGGTGAGGATCTGTGGGGAAAGCAGCACATGGCTCAGCCCCAGGGCACCCTCAGGCCCCAACCCAGCCCAAGGGCAGAGGGAACCCACTGGGAGGCACACCTGCAGGCACATGGCAGCCTATACACGCCTGCAGTGTCCTCTCCCGGGTGCTTAGCCACACCCAGGGCATGTCCACCTGGCAGAGCCTTAGACCCTCGCTCACTCACACATACACTCAAACACACACTCACACACACTCACACACCTACACACACTCACACTCACATACACACACACACACACACACACACACACACACCCTGCCGCTGCCCCAGCCTGCCCACACCATCAGGCCTGCATCACACTCCCCACTCAGCGGTGCTCCCTCTGGCTGCTCCCACAATCCCATCCCCTACCCTACACATCTGCCACCCCCACACCCCCATGAGCCCACCACCCTTCCTGCCCCCTCTGCTCCTCCGGCCCCCTTCCACATTGTGTGCATAGCCTTTCAGCCATGCCCACATTACACGGGAGGAGCACTCTCCTATGTGCCCAAAGTCTTGAGAGGGGAGCAGGAGAGGCAGGGATGGAGGAGGGTGGTCCCACTCCCAGAGCCAGTGCCTTGCCAGCCTGGACACACACCTGGGGCCTGCCCGCCAGAGGCCGGAGTTCAGAGGCCTCTCTGTCAGGTTGCCCTCTTGTCTGGATTTCTGAGGTTGGGGGCACCTCTAAAAATCGATGCTGGGTGGTGGACCTGGGAGAAACCCCTTCCCCTGACACACGTGGGCATGTACTGCCGCTCACCTGGAACACCGTGACAATGGCCCACAGCAGGGAGTCGAAGTTCTTCCTGTCTGGGACCGTGTCCCCCGTGTCCGTGCGGAGACTAAATTTGCAGCCAAAGATGTGCATCCCGAGAATGCTGGGGAGGGAGGTGGTTCAGGAGACTCACACACACACCAAGCCCTTGCCCTCCCCTATCCACCTGGCTTCATTCTCCGAACAACCCCATACGCTGGAAGGAGTCGCATTGGTCCCATTTTACAGATGTGAACACTGAGGCTCAGAGGGGAAATACTCGCCCAGAGACACAGGGAATTAAGTGATGGGGGCAGGATTCGCACCCAAGACTGAGCTGTGGTCCAGAGAACTCAACCAGCCAAGCTCCTACCCCAGGCAGGGCTCACCTGAAGATGAAGATGAAGAGCATGAGCAGCATGCAGAAGGTGGCCACGTTGTCCATGGTCTTCATGAGCACCACCAGCTGGCGCCGCAGCGCTGGCATGAACCGCACGAGCTTCAGGACCCGGAGCAGCCGGAAGGTCCGCAGCACCGACAGCCCGCCGTCCGCCTGCCCCACAATCTCCCAGATGCTGCACCCGCAGGGATTGGGGGAGGAGAGAGGCAGGAGGGTTCAGCAGGAGGCGGAGAGGAGAGGAGGGCAGAGGCAGGAGGGAAGGAGAGCTTCCATTCTCTCACTCACTCACTCATTCATTCATCCACCTAATAACGTGTCACAGGTCATTGCTGCTCCACGGCAGCTCAGCTGGAGGATCTTAGCCTGCACTCCATGAACCCCTCACCCCCTAGGACGTCTATGCCTAGAATCCAGGAAATCCATGGTCACTGAGCTCTTTCTGAGATTTAACATGCTTTTGATTACAAATGGAAACAACAAAATACAGAGAACTAGCAGTTCCTGTGAGCCGGTGGTTGATGGAAATCATTTTTATATCACGTGACAGCTGATGCACATATTCTGGAGTATAATTTATGCTCGTCCCTTCTCTGGGACAATGGTCGTTACAGACCCGCTGCTAGATCTCGCTATTGAATGCATTAATCCAAAAGCATACATATTGCTAAATCACAAATTTTTAAATATTTTGTTCATTGCACTTCAGTGTAATTGATTTCCCTTCATCCTATGTGCTTCATGTACTGGCCGGGTCAGTGCCTCAAGCCCCGCCCCCCCCGCCCCGCTCTGCCCCTGGGCTGACAGCCGGGCACCTGATGATGACAATGATGCTGTCGAAGATGTTGTAGGGGTTGCGCAGGTAGTCGAAGAGCCCGAAGGCGGCCAGCTTCAGGAGCATCTCCAGGGCAAACATGCTGGTGAAGACCACGTTGCAGATCTCCAGGACGTTGGTCAGCTCCTCGGGCTGTGGGGTGTTGGGGCAGGGGTCGGGACCCGGTCAGGCAGCGGGCAGCCATGGATCCCCTCTGGACGCCCATGGGCTCCAGGACCCGCGGAGTAGGGGAGGCCTGGCTCTGCCATCCTGGCTGCGCGGCCTGGCAGGTCAGTGTCCTCGCTGGAGCTCCATCTGCCCCATGCACAACAAGGACCTTGAGGAACTTGCAAGTGTGCTGCCCGGAGTCCTGAGAGGTCCACTGAGATGGTGGGACCCCGTGGGGCTGACCCTCCACAAATCTGGAAATGCTGCTGTTGCAACACACGTTGGGAGGTATTATGATACCCATTTTACGCATGAAGAAACTGAGGCCCAGAAGCCGGCCTGAGGTTACATGATGCACAGTGAACCGGAAAGTCAGGCGAGTAGCTGCCAGTATACTCCCTGTTCGCCCATGACCCTAACCCACTGAGCGAGCACTTGCCACATGCAGGACCTGTTTTACCCACTTTATGGGCATCACTTCACACAGTCCCTCACAAGAGCCTGTTTTGCAGGTGAGGAAGCAGGTTCAGAAAAGGCCAGTCCCCTGCCTGTGGCTGCAGAGCTAGTAAGGGGCAGATCCAGGATTTGAACCCAGGCAGCCTGGCTCTAGGGCTCTGGCCCTTAATCCTTTCCTGTGCAGGTCTCCCTACACAGCCCTTCTGCCTCTCCCCTCCCCAGGATCGTAGTGGCTGGAGGCCGCTTTGCCCTGTGAGGGAGGATGGAGACCATACACCTACTGTGTGCCATGATGGTTGTCAATTCACTGAAGCCCCTGGGCTTATGTCACCTGCTTCTCAGGGGACACGGGGGCCCAGGGAAGTTAATGGTTAATGTCACCAGCTGGCTAGATGGAGACTAGCCCCCATTGACTACAAAGCCACCCTCTGCCCCTGGAGCTGTTTACCTCTGGGTTTTTAGCAGCAGGTGACACCCCTGCAAATGGGACCATCTGAGCAACCCCGCTATATATGACAGGCCACACTATGGGCCATTGGACAGGCTGGACCACATGCCCATGCTGAGCTCAACACCCAACATAATTCCTGATGCTTCCAACAACATGTGAAGCCATGACAGGCATCCCCATTTTACAGATGAGGAAACTGAGGTTCAGAGAAGTGAATGAACTTACTCAGAGCCACCCATCAAGGATGTGGCAGAGCTAGGCACTGAAACAAGTCACACCCAAAGCTGCTCTCCATTACAGACACTGAACTCATCCATTCTCACTGAGACCCCACCTACCTCATCCATTCACACCCAGACCCCGCGTGAACTCATCCATTCCCCCCCACACTCATTCACTAGTGCGTGCATGCCACAGGTTTTCTGAGTGTCCACCCCCTGCTGGCTCCTGCTCCCTCCCCAGGTGGCCAGGGTGAATGAGTCAGGACATTCTCCCTGCCCTCCAGAAGCACAAGCTCCAGTGGCAAAGCCCAAAGCGCACGCGAACAAACCAGTCGGTAGGTGCCGAAAACGGGAAAGCTGAGAGTCATTGGAGAACAGTGGTAATGGCTTCCTGGAGGACATGACATCTCAGCAGAGACCTCCGAGCTGAGAGGGGGAGCAGGTGACAGGGGGAAGAAGAGAACAGCCCAGCCCCTCGACCCGGCCACAGGGCACCTCAGAGGCTGGACTTTGATTCCATGTGGGTTGAACGGAGAAGAGAAAGAACAACCTAGCCGCCCGCCGCCCGCCGGGTGCCTGGGAAATCTCATAAAAGTGCTGACTGCTCCCAGATGAAAGGAGAAGGCCCTATTTCATCTGTAATCACATTTGACTCACATAATGGTCCTGCAAGGGGAGGGGGACCCTGAGAGCGCCCCCCCCCCGCGGGGAGGGGCTGAGACCCGGCTTCCCTGGCTGAGCCAGGGCCCAGATGCTACTCAGAGCCACCAATTTCCCTGCTCCACAAAACGACATCCGGGAGATGAAACGTGGGCGCTGACAGTCCGTAATGGCCCCACACACTGCACACACGCTCCGCCTGCAATCGATGCGCCTCTCCGGAAAGGTCACCCGCTCGCTTCCCTCCTCCCTTGCAACAGCTGTCTCTCCAGTCAAGTGCACACCTGCTCATCTTTTCCCCGTGGACCATCCATCACTCCTGTAGACGTTTTTCTGGGAGAAAAACAGACAAGACAGACAGACGCATGTACATGGAGAGGGACGGGGGCAGCCGTAAGAGAGATGGACAGACAGACCCACACAGACACGGGGACTGAGAGGCAAAGGCAGGGTGTAGAGGGACAAGACAGAGAGAGAAGAACCCAGATAAAAACAAAACAAAGGACCAAGATAGTGACGCTGCGGGAGTCCCAGTCAGAACCAGAAAGTAAGAGAGGAGGCAGGACAGACAGATGGGCAGAGGCTGTGAAGAGGCAACTACCAATGGCAAAGACCGACCCAGGGGAAGAGGAGATCCCGATGGGCAGAAAAACCAGGTTAAGCCAGAGGCAGGAGGGTGGAGGGCAGGTGAGGGGCCGGAACTTGGAGGTGAGGCCAGAAGCAGAGGGATTGGGGCCAGGGGGCAGTGGGCAGGGGCAGTGGGCAGGTTTGGGAGGTGCCAGGCAGCCCAGCCTCTGGCTGATTCTGCAGGAGTAGCTAAGGGCCCGGCTGGGCAGGGACCCACCGTGCCCCAGGAGCCCTGGAGCCCACCACCATCCCCATGGTAATAACGGCAGTGGCTGTGAACATCTCCCACACGACAGGCGGTGAGAAGCACCTTCCTTGAACTACCTCCTCTCAGCCGCACACGACCCTATGGTACCCCCATTTTACAGACAGGGAACCTGAGGCTCAGAGAAGACACGTGACTTCCCAGGGCCACGGCCAGCCATTGGTGAAATCAGATCTCAAAGCCAGGTCTCCTCCCTCCGGCCCTGCCCGCTCACCCCGGTTTCCTGCCTTGAGCCTCCAATGCAGCAGACATGTCACCGCCCTGCTTACAAGCCTTCCGGGGCTTCCCAGTGCCCTGGGGTGAAGCCGGCCTCAGTACCCGTCACGAGGGACAGCTTCCCCAGCCTCCTGGGCTGCCGGCCCTGCCCTGTGTGCACATCTGCCTTGAGGACTCCGGGTCCTTCAGGCGGATGCTTATGCTCCTGACGCCTGCCCCCGTCCCTCCTGTCTTGCTGATGAAATCCTACTCACCCTTCAGGGTCTACCTCCAGTAGCACTGCCTCCAGGAAGCCTTCCCTGACTGCAGCCCATGTTGGTCTCTCTCCCCTAGGCACCCCCAGAGCTGGAATGCTGGGTACTAAGCCACCCCGTCCCCCACTTCCCAGAGTCACCCCTAGGTTGGCAGTGACTTGGGGGCTGCTGAAGGGAGAATAAAGCCTGCTCTGACCCTCCACTGACCTGGAGGCCTTGAATGCAGTCCCCTGGGAGCGGGGGCCAGAGGACAAGCCTCAGCCTGAGTCACCCCTGCCCTGATGCCCCTTCAGCACAACCTGTTGTTCAGGTTGGCGACCATCCTCCAACTCCAGGACAGCCTTGCCCAGCTCGGGAGGGGTCATGTGCCAGGACGAGTGACAGCCAGGAGAGTGACAAATGATGACTAGCACAGCAGTGTCTCCCCATCCCACCTCCTGTCCACTTTGTAGAACCTCCAATTAGACCCCAGAGCCCAGCTCTGACAGCTGCTCACCGTGTCACCTGGGGCAAGCCCTTCCACCTCTCCGAGCCTCAGTTTCCCCACCTGCCTAGTGGGGATAAGATGCCCCCACAGGGCTGCCATGAGGATCACACAGGGAATAGATGTGAGGACACATGATAGCAGGTGATGATGGAAGATCTGGAACCCAAGCTGACCCCACCCACCTGCTCGTCATGCAGCCTCAGAGATGGACAGCTCGGGGCGGGGGGGGGGGGGGGGGGGGGGGGGGGGGGGGGGGGGGGGGGAGGGGAGGGTGCGGGGCAGACTTCGGCACCATCTGACCGCCTCGTGGGTCACAAGCAGACTCCTGCCTGGCTGACCCTCCCCTGAACCTGTCACCTCTCCTAGGCCAGTCCTCACAAGGAACAGCATCTGTGGCCACAAGGAACCTGGTAACACTCCCTTGTGATCTGGGCAGCAGTGACCATCTAAAGGCCACAGGTACCCGAAATCTCACCCCTCATTCAAGCACTGTGAGCAGAGCGGCCGAAGTGGCCCCCACTTTACAGACAGAGTAGAGAAGCAGTGCCCCGGCTCTGTGACCCTTTGCCACCTGCCACTGCCTGTGGCCGCGCCAAGCTCCCTGCCAGCAGAGAAGGCCCCCAGGACACCTCCCCTCCAAGGTCACCCTCTCTGCATGGGAAGAGCTGTGCTCACTTGCTTCCTCCTCCCGCTCCTCCCCTTCTCTCCCTGCTCCCATGAGGCCCTGGGCTACCTCCTTCTGCAGGCATCACTCAGTGCAGCTCGAAATAACACGGGGGGCGGAGAGGTCCCCTGCAGAGCAGTGTCTGGGAGTCGGGGGAGACAGAGACAAAATACCCCCGGTCCACAAGCAGGCCCTGCGTGGGGCACTGCGTGCCGCGTAGCAATGGCCGCCACTCCGAGCTGCTTTGAAAGAACATTTTTAAAACTCTCCCTCCTCCCCCTCACTTTTTCTTCAGTTAATTTTTTGAGGCTCCAGACAGGAGATGGTAAATTCACCCCAAAAGTGGTGGTATATAGCTCCAAGAAAAGACTAAGAAATAATTCCTAAGTAGTGAGCACCTACTATGTGCCAGGCTTCTTAATGCACTTCTCCCTCCTGGCCGCTCCGTGAGGAGGTTGTGAGGACTCAGTTCACTACTTGAGGCCTAGCACTCAGTAGGTACTTAGTATACAGGGGCCTATGAGGGAAAGGGCACAAAGCTAGGGCACGTGCTTTGCAGATAAGGACATTGAGGTGAAGGGGCGGGCGACTGGCCAGGGAGAAGGACCTCTCCCAGCCCGGTGGGGGCAGACGGGGATGCCAGCAGTGCCAGAGAGAAGAGGCACCACCATATTCCAAGCTGGAAAGCTTTCTCGGGCAGGACGTGGCAGGAGTGAGGGCGGACAGGCCAGGCAGGGAGACTTTGCAGAAGCCTGGGCAGCCACCATGGCCTGGCCTGAGGCTGGGGCCAGCAGATAGAGGGATAGGCTGGACCCAGAGAACAGAGCTGGCCTGGCCGCTATGTTGCCTTGGAGGGGACAGCTGAGAAGACAGGGACCAGCGGTACCCTGGCAAACAGGCCTCTGAAGAACAATTCTGATTGGTAGCATATGCCAATTTCCATGGTATAAATACTCCCACCACGGCCAATTTCAAGCTACCAACTATTTTAACCATGGCCTTGAAAAATTCCTCAGGGTTAGGAAATGGCTCTCCAGGCTGCTTGTAGGGACAGTGCCCAGGTCCTGGTGCAGCAAGGCTGGGACAGGCCCCCTCAGTGCTGCCCCACTCAGAAACTAGAGCCCCCCAATAGCACCTGGGGGGCCTTCCCCGGGAGCGCTGGCCCCCTGAAGGCCTGGGCCCGGCAAAGGCCACAGGCTAGACCCCAGGTGAGGGGCGTCTGGGCTGCCTGTCTCCCCAGCTTCACCCTGCAGAGAACCTTCCCAGCTCTCCCCAGAGACCTTTGTAATTAAGCCGGAATGGCTGGCAAACCGGCAGCTCCAGACAGAGCGCTGCTGCAGCCCCAGGGGCCGCGTTTAAGTAAATTGAACAGGGCCTGCGCGCTGCGAACTAATGAAGAGGGAAATGAGCCCGGGGCCCACGCAGGGCACTGAGGGAGGGTGGCGCCTCCGTGGAAAGAGGGCAGTAGGGAGGCGAAGAGGGCATCCCAGTTGTAAACCCTGCAGAGAAAGCTGTGGGTTCAAATCCCATCCCTGGCTGGCTATGGGACCTGGGGCCAGTGTCATCCCCTCCCTGGGCTCCAGGGACTCCCGCTGCCAAAGGGAGAGCCCTCACAGGGCTGGGGTACAGGCCAAAGGAGGGGACCCACCTAGAGGCTGGGGGATGGTAAGAGCCAGAAAATGGTATGTCCCCAAATGGAGCCAAGGCTGGCCTTGTCACCCATGCTGGGTGTGGCCCATGGACTGGGGAGGTCTGCGCTAACCCCCCACAGCCCTCCACCCTGTGTCCTTCCACACAGTCCTCTCTCCGCTTGTATGCAGCCTCCCGTGTCCCGGCCACCTCGCAGAAGTCATCCCCCCTCCCATGTGCAATTCCCCCTTAGGGACCCTTTCTCCAAACTCCTCTCACCTCTGAACCCCCAGCTGTACTCCGCAAAGGCCCAAGGGGCCTGGGACAGACCATTCAACTCAGCCAACATGCCCCACCTCATGCCCCCTGCACCCGAAACTGAGGACAGAAGAAATCACAGGGTTGGCCGAGGAGGGAGGTGAGGGACAGTCTTTACAGGGCCACCACAGGGCCACCCTCGGTGCCGTGGGGCCGTGGGGAGGGTGGAGTAAGTGGGGGCATCGGGGACAGAGGACGTTCTGCCGACTGCAGGGATGCTGCGGGCCCAGCATAGGGAGTCTGGAACATCAGTGGGAAGTCTGTATTTTCTGCAAGGACGGCTGGGGGCAGGGGACATCACTCCAGCTGCTCTGGGGAGAAGGATCGGAGGGCTCGTGTGGAGAGGCAGTGAGTGGGAGGGAGCGCTGGCAGCGGCTGGCAGGCAAGGGCTGTGGGTGCCTTGGGGTCCGTGCCGAGCTGCTTAGGAGGAAGGAGCTCACTCGTTCTCACTGCCTCACTCATCCGCCCATTCGGCAGACACCCTGAGCTCCTCCCTCCTCTGTGCTTAGCCTTGAGCTGGGCCCTACAGCCACACGGATGAACCAGACCCAGCCCTGGTCAGTGGGGGAGACAAACACACAGAGGGTGTTTAACACACCGTGTGACTGGCTGGGGCACCCCAGCCCTCCCCCACCATGCCCAGCCCAGGACCCAGCGCGAAGCCCCACTGGCCTGCTCATGGTGCTCGATTCCCATGCTGACGGTGTTGACCAGGATGGCCATCATGATGCCCCGGTTGAAGTACTTGCTATCCACGATGCCCCGCAGTTTGGCTCGAGTCTCCCGCCACACGTCCCCACACAGCCGGGTGGCCCCGTCCACCTGGTCCTCCTCGTCCTCCTTCTCCAGCCCCGAGGAGGCCCCATCCTCACTGCTCCGGGCCTGGTCCCTGGCAGCCTCATCCTCACCACCACCCGAGCCCCCAGAGCCGGAGCCGTCCTGGCCTGAGTCAGTGCTGCCCAGGCCCGAGGGCGGCCAGCCCGCCTCATGCTGGCAGCGGGGGCAGCTGGCGGGGTCGGAGGCCAGCATGGCCGAGATGGGCTGCACCAGCGTGTGCGGCGTCGGGTCCAAGGGGCTGTGTCTTGGGCACAGCTCTGAAAAGCAAACAGAAGGCAGGGTCGGTGGTGCCTTAGGTCACACTCAAGGGTCTTGGAACGGGTGGCACGCATCCACGCCAGGCCCAGCCTGACCCCGGAACACAAACCCACGTGTGCTTCAAGTTCCCGGGGCCCACAGGGTCTGCCTGGAACATGCCAGCCCCACCCACAAGCCGGGCGGCCTGTGCTCCCTGCAGAAATGGCCTCACCCTCCGGGCTCTGTTTTCCCCTGTGCAAAACGGGACCAGAAGCAGGACTGTGGGGTTTCTAGTGGTGAATACTCATGATGGGGCTGGGACACGGGTACAAGTGATGTCCTTGCTCCATCACTTCCTGGCCTGTGTGGCCCTGGGTTCGTCACCTTGGGGACAAACCCTCCCGGAACCCCAGCCCCTCCCCACCTTCCTGCTTGCTGAGGTCGTGGCTGGAGTTTGGGAAATGCCTGGGGAGGAGCTTCTAAAAGCCAGCAGGTGGGGAAGCCAAAGTGGCCTGGGTGTTCCCCAGTTCTGCCTGCACCTGGAGTGTGCCCCTGGGAGGGGAGGAGACAGGAGCCCTGGGCACAGGCCAACCCTGGCTCCAGGAGGCCTGGGAACCACCCTCCGCACCAGGCGAGAGTCAGGCAGCCTCCAAGGGCGGGAGGGCAAAGCGGCCTTCATCCCTGTCTCCGCCCCGAGAGGGTGCGAGAAGCCTGGCCAGGCTCAGACCCCAGGGATGTGATCTGCAAAGCATTTCTCCAAGAGGACCAGAGAGGCCTCTCTGGGCCGTTTGCTTTCTTCTCTGTGTTTGTCTGTATTTTCATAGAATAAACATGTTTTGCTTGTATAAGCAAAAGAAGTTCATGTTAAAGAGAAACACGTAGTGCCCACCTTCATTTTCACACTTGCTTCAACCCTCCCCCCCCCCCCCAGGCCTCTAACTCATTCATCCCTGGGAGCCGGGGTGGGGTGGCCAGAGCCCAGGGGTCAGTCTCACCTCAGCGTGGGGACAGGGTAACGCCCCTTCCTCCTCCCTGACCCCCCACGCCCACTGTACTGGGGCCAGGCTTCCTGACACTTGTTTCCCAGGGATGTCCCCGCAACCAGGTTCCCTGGAGAGGGTGGTGGGCAGCAGCAGGTATCACCTTGCAGTGAACAACCCTCCCCGAATTACCCAGGAGCACCGGGTGCCAGCCTTGTCCAGACTTCAGCTCCCCCATTTGGGTGCCAGGTCAGCCCACGGGCCACCTGGAGCCTCCTGTAAGACCACACCTGGATGGCTGGTGCCCAGGGTGGGTGGGCAGTGGTTTGAGCATGAATTCTCCAGCTTGCCTCCCAAAAGTCTCAGATTCCCAGAATGTGGGAGCTGCAGGACCAGAGCCTGGGGTGGCTGACCCCCACCACACAGTATCATCCTCATTTTCAGGGAGGGATGGATGCCTGCAGGGGTCCTAGGCTGTCACAGGTCACACAGCTGCGCCTGTTCGGGGGCTCAACCTGCTGACTTCCTCCCGGGCACCCACTGGGGCAGGACTGGGCCTGGGGAAGGGGGGCACCTCCTGTGTCACGTTTGCCTCCTCCTACCCAAGTGGTTCATTTCCCCCCAGAGGAGGAGCCACAGTACCCGAAACTGACATCCTCAACACTGAGCTTTTGTCACTGACACATTGTGTGGCTCCATCTCTCTGGACTTTAGTTTCCCATCTGGGGATAATACTGCTCACTCTGCCCCTCCTCAGCTTTGTTTTCTAAAATAGAGAGGCCTTTCTAAAGTGACCTGAGACAGTGACAGTCAAGTGAGCAGAGAAATGGGCCTGAGGCAAGAGATCAGAGTGGCACAGGTGTGCCCAACACACCACACCTCCGCAGGACCATCCCTGGCCCCTTTATTCCAGGTGGCCGGGCACCACTGCTCAGGTGTGTTAGCAAGTAAGTGGTGGCAGCAGGAACCCATGCAAGGGTGAGACTGGCTGCAGTGGGCAGGATTTTAGCGTTTCCCAAAACTGAGCAGACAGTAGTTCCCGTCTTCCAAGGGTGGATTCGGGGGCGGAGCCTGAGTCCACGTGCTCACACTGGGTGGGAACAGGGCTGCAACTCCCGAGCCCAGGCCAGTGCAGGCCAGGCACGGACAGGTGGTCAGGTAACAGGGGATGGGAGCACGGGGTGCAAACTGGACCTCCCAGGGGAGACCTGGGCTCTCAACCTGCCATACTGGCCAGCTGTGCCTGCGAACAGGGCCATTCGGGAGTCCCCAGGTGGAGGTGCCCGCGGCCCACGTGGGGCACGCTGGAGGCCACGGGAGACAGGGCCACTTACTGAAGTCCCTGGGCTCCTGGGCTTGGGGCCCGGGCTCGGCTGAGGCAGGAGCCCCGGGGCCCGGGACCCGGCGCCGGCTCTGCAGGGCCTGGTAGAGGCCCAGGGTCCGGCGCTTGGCCTTGCGCAGGATGTGGCAGACGTACTGGAAGATCTCCTCGTAGCAGTCGCCAGGCTCGGCGTAGCTGGCCACCGTGCTGGAGGACAGGTAGCGCTGCCGCTGCTCCAGCATCAGCCGGTGCTCCCGCTGCTTGGTCTCCGAGAACTGGGTCGCTATGACAACGAGGCACAGGTTGATCATGAAGAAGGAGCCCACCTGTGACCAACGGGAGGAGAGGACAAGGATGGACAGAGACGGAGAGGACAAAGGGGGAGGGGAGCAGACGTGAGGGTGGGGTGAGAGACAGAGGCAGAGCGGGCGGAGAGATACGGGGCAGACGGGCACAGGGCAGACGGGGAGACAAGCGGAGGGATACGGGGCAGACGGTGAGACAGGCGAAGGGATACGGGGCAGACGGGCACAGGGCAGACGGGGAGACAGGCGGAGGGATACGGGGCAGACGGGCACAGGGGAGACAGGCGGAGGGATACGGGGCAGACGGGCACAGGGCAGACGGGGAGACAGGCGGAGGGATACGGGGCAGACGGGCACAGGGGGGACGGGGAGACGGGGACAGGGCAGACGGGGGAGACAGGCGGAGGGATACCGGGCAGACAGGCGGAGGGATACGGGCGGCGGGGCACAGGGAAGACGGAAAGACGAGTTGGGGGCAGGGACGTATAAGGACACCGCACGGGAAAGGACGGGGCGGGGCAGGTAGCCACACAGCCAGGGGCACAGAGAGACAAGAACAAGGAGAGACACCGAGAGAGTGTGTGAGAGGGGCTCAGAGAAGACAACACGGGGGACACGGGGTGACGGGGGCAGGTGGAGGCAGCACACGCGAGGGGAGGAGGGGGAGGGCCCGGAGAGGCGGAGGGGCATGGCACAGATAGGGACAGGAAGAGAGCACTGAGGCCTCGCGCCGGGGCGTCGGACAGGGCCTCCCCGACCGCGGCCCAGGCAGATCCGCGGGCCTCGCTGGGACCTGCCTCCAAGCCGCTCCCCTCAGGCCCCTCATCTTTCCCGCCTGGGACGTGAGCACTGAGGTCAGGGAGGGGGGCGCACCCCTGTCCGGCTGGCTGGGCCCTGAGCCCCAGCCCAGCCCTGCCCTCTTCCTGGGTGCTTTCGGCTCCAGCTGGGTGTCCAGACAAGAACAGAGAAGCATCCCTGAGAAACGGCTTGCTCCCGTGCCCCTACCTGGGCCTGGCTGGGGTCGTGGGCATAGGCTACCCAGTTAGTGCTGGGAGTCCTACGGTGCTCCCCGGGCCACCACAGGCAGAAGCGCCCCTCCTGCCCGCTGGCATTTGCTAAGCTTGGACAGGGCATGGGCCCGGCCAGTGAAGGAGTGAGTGGCTCTTCCCTCCTCCACCGACAGCATGGCGGGGAGCTGGGGGGCTGGGGCTGGGGTGGGTTTCCAGGCCCAGACAACTCTGGGGAAATTCCCAGGCAAGGCGATGCCCTACTCATTCGTTCTCCTGGTCATTTCTTCACAAGCACTCCCTGGAGCTTCGCTGTGCTCCAGGCCTGTGTGAGGGGTACAGACCCTGCCCTCAGGGAGCTCACACCTGTCAATCTACCCAACCTGCCTCTGGAGCTGCTGCCCCTGGGGGACACAGGAAGCTCCCCAGCCCCTCTGGACCTCCATTTCCCCATCTGTAAAATCCAAGGCTCGGTTGAGATGAGCTTAGGACTTTGGCAGTCAGAGGCAGCACTGGGGGTGGGGCTGAGGGCTGAGCACCTCCCACGGACTGTGTGGCCCAGGATGAGCACCTCACCTCTCTGGGGCTCAGGGTCCTCACCTGAGGAATGAGCAGGTGACACTCCATGGCTGGGGCAAGAGGGTAAATAACAGGCTCTGCTGTCTGGACTGTTACTGTGCCCCATTTTCACCCTGAGCTCGGTAGCTAAGGGGCCTGCCCGGGGTCACGCTGGCTGTTACCAACCCGGACTCTGGCCCCTCCCTCCACCAGGAGGAGCAGACAGAACACTCCCCAGCCTCTCTTCTCTAGCAACCCCAGTGGTCCACTGTCCCTGTAGCTGGAATATTCTGTCCACTTCAGGGTGTCTGAAGCCACCCCTGCCCAGAAGTCTCTTCTTCTGGCTGCCACCACCACCACCCCCATCCTCCCCATCCCCAAGGCTTTAAGGTTCAAGTCTGGTGTCACCTCCTCCAGGAAGCCTCCCACTCCCCACCCCTCCTCTGAACTGGGTTACAAGCCTCTTTGGGCTCCCTCAGCCTCTTGGGTGTCCCTCTGTCATGGCTCTGAAGATGCTGTCTGATCCCTGTCTGCTGTAGCCCATCCACCACCATGAGACCGGGGGCTGCTGGAACACCCGGCCCAGCCTGACTCCCTGCTCAGCTCCCAGCACTCGGCCAGGCCTGGTTCAGGGCAGGCTTCCCTGAGTGTGCTGGGGAGAGACTGAAGCCATGGACGAATGGCAACACTGAGGAGGCCAGGGCCCCCTCCTTTTATCCAGAGTGTTTCCTTAGGGGTCCAAGGCCCCAGCCTCCCGATGAAGGCCTCAGAGCAAAGCCAACAGGAGGTACGTCTCAGGTCGTCTGCCAGTGTGTCCTGAACCCCAAGGCCATGTCCCACCAGCCCAGGATAGGGTGCTGCCCTAGAGGACCAAGCTTGCCCTCCCCCACCCCCCAGGAAGCCAGAGAACCCAGCTCCCAGCAGCACAGAGCCAGCAGGGACTCTCCTAGGAGTGAATCACCTTGACATTTGGGGACTATGTGGAGACTGTGGCTGCAGCTGCAGTCAGGCATGACACAGTGGCTGAGCCTCCCTGGGGAGATGCAGGAGGGGCTAGCTGGGAAGGGGATCCTGCTCTGTGAGGCTGGTGGAGCCCCACCTCCACCTCCAGGTCATCCCACAAGACAGAGCTCCCTGAGAGGTGGGGTCCCTCCCAGAGTTTCAGGGAGCTCCGCCAGGTCACAATAGGCTCGGGCTCCTCTCCAAACCCTGCTGGGGAAGCAGCCCAGGCCTCTGTCTCCAAGTAGCTTGTCTTCCCACCCCAGGAAAAGAAGGATGAGCTGAAGCCCTGGGAAAGCTCCCACCGTGGGGCTGTGCCTGGCTCAGGTCATGACAAACATGTATTCCCGGGGACTACGAGGCAGAAAGACAGGAGCAGGAGCCACGGGGCAGACTCACATGCCAGAAATGAGAAATGAAGACAATCGCAAGTGATGGATGCTTCCAGCAGCCGCCCCTAATGAGTCCCTTCAATCACCCGCTGCTGAGCTGCATTTAAAAATTGCCCCTCCTGCTCCATCCCCGGCTCTGAGGGGCTCCCTGGGGACTCCCAAAGACCACCCCACCCCAGCCCCTAGTCCGTGGATCCTTGAGCCTGCCTGGAGAGCCCCCACTCCCATGACACTTACTATGATAAGCAGGATAAAATAGATGAAGTTGTAGAAGGAGTGAGCATCCATCACGTAGTACATGATCTCCACCCAGCCTTCAAGGGTGATCACCTGCAGCCAAAGGGGACAGAGAGCCTGAGCTGGGCTGACCCTCAGGACAGGCAGGCAGCAAAGGCAGCGCCCCAGACAGAGGCCCTGCTGTGTGCCACAATATTCTACACACACCACCTCTCATGCAGGGTAGGAAACGGGGTTCAGAGAGGTTAGGGCACTTGCCCAATGTCACATAGCCAGGAAGAAGTGGAACGGGGACTTGAGCTGGTCCCTCTCTCTCCAGAGCCCATCCCCTTTCCAGTCTACAAGGCCAGAGGGCTGGAGGTGGGGGTCCACCCACTGGGCCACTCTCTGAACCTCAGATTCTTCTAGGCAGTGCATGGGGTTAACAGAGCAGGGTTGGGTACAGCGCAGTCGAGCCCAGAAGTGTGGCAGTGGCGACGCTGCTGTGACTGTCCCCACACACTCCTTCTCTGGATATGGAGGTGGAGTAGCCGTGGCAGACACCAACTCAGGGTCCTCCCCAGCACTGCCATCTCGTTCACTTCCGGCAAATGCACAAAGCAGGAGCCCCCAAGCAGCCCCCCGCCCTCTCGGGCCTGAGGGTCCCAGAACACAGCTGCTGAGCTGTGATCACATCCCGCTTGGAAGCTCTTAAGCTCCGTGGTGATGTGGCTCCGCAGGGCCAGGCGAGCAGAGCAGCCGCCTCGGGAAGGCCCTCCGGCACCACCCTCTGCTCCTGCCCCGGTCCTGCCTGACCACAGCGGGGAGGAAACCCCTAATGAGCGCTGCGCTGACTGCTCTGCTCACATCATCTGCTTCGTTCTTCCAGACACTCAAGGTTGGGGGGAGTGGTTACTGTCTCCCATTTTAGAGAAGGGAACACTGACACGCAGATGTCAAGCAAGGCACCCGTGATGCTACAGGCCCTTTCTTTGGACCGCAGTCGCTCTGCCTGTAACGTGGGCACTGGGCCAGCAAGTTGGGCAGACTTCAGTGGAACAGGTGGCAAATGCCTAGCACAGAGTCCCACGTGCCAGCTGAAGCTCCACCCCTCCCCCACCCCGCTCCCAGCCCCCCAGGCCCAACCCAGGGGACAGTGCCCGACCTGAGTGGCCTCACCTGGAAGATGACAATCCAGGCGTAGCCAATATTGTCAAAGTTGATGGCGCCTTTGTGGGGGTTGGCACTGCCCGTGCGGCACACGTTGTAATAGCGGTTCCAGTTGACACAGAGCCCGCTGGCATTGAGGTCCTGGCGCCCCGCCCCGAAGTCATAGACATCATCCTTGGACAGGCAGCACTCGCGGCCCTGCTCCTTGAGCGGGGGGATCTCGTGGCAGCCCATGATGCCATTGTCCCCTGACAGGGAGCAGATGAAGGGCATCTCGTCGTCCTCCTCCGGCTGGTAGTAGGGGGGCAGGGCCACGTCCCCTTGTCTGTCCATAGGTGGTGGTGGGTAAAAGAGGAGAAGGGGCGAGGTCACTGGCATTGCATGCAGGCCTTTGCATATGCTGTTCCCGCTGCCTGGTACCGCTTTCCCCACTGCTGCCGTGGTCACAAAAATTCCCACTGACCCACTGTGGTCAGTTCCAGGGTCCCTCCTCGGAACTCCACCGTGGAAAACAGGCACCAACACACACATGGAAGAGAACTTAGTATATTACGGAGACGCTTTTCCAGATCCATGAAAAATGAAAGGACTAGATAATAAATGGTGTTAGAACAATTGCTATCGATTTGGAAAATAATAAAGATGGATCCCTACCTCACGCCACAAACACAAATGAACTTCTTGAAAACTTGTTGTCAAAAGAAAAACAAATGTAAATTTCGCATTATTGTTTCTATTGATTGCATATTGAAAATAATATTTGGGGCATATTAGGTTAAGTAAAATACACTATAACATTTTAAAAACCCCTCAAACTTCTGGTAGATTAGAAAGCATAAATGCAACAAACATAACCACACAAATATTACAAGAAAATATGGAATATTTTTGTTAACTCAGGATACGTAAGGCCTTTCTGAATATGACACACAAAATGCAAACTCTACAAAGGAAAAGGTCAAGATGGACTACATACAAATGTAAATTTTCTATGAGACAAAAGATAGCATACAAACTGAAAAGACAAGCAACAAACTGGGATAAAGCAGCGGGAAGCAAACTTTCTCTGTAAAGGGCCAGAGAGAAGACAGTATTTTGCAGAACATATGGGCTTTGTGGCAATTACACAACTGCACCATTGTAACATGGAAACCATCACATGAAACAGGAAATAAGTGGCCATGGCTGTGTTCCAATAAAACTTTATTTATAAAAACAAGCCAGTGTTTGCTATGCCCTGGGATAAAGTATCTGCAACATATAAAACAGATAAAAGGTAACTATTGAGAGCATATGAAAATCTATAACTCAAAAAAAAAAAAAAAGAACCCACTACGGGGGATAAAAGGACAAAAAATAGGAACAAAACATTCACAGAAGAAATAAGAATGGCCAGTGTATAAGGTGCTCACTTCCCTAAGGGGAAAATGCAAATAAAAATAACAATGAGCTCATTTTACATCCATACAAATGGCAAACATTTCAGGGTTGGTAGTCCTGAGTGTGCAAAGGGTGTGGACAGACACACTCAAACTGCTAGCGGGGCGTCCATTGGTACAACCCTTAGGGGGCGGTTTGGCAGCATCCGTCAACAATCCAACCCAAATACACGTGGACACCCAACTGTGACAAAGCACCACTGCATTTCGGTGGCCAAAGGATGGGCCTGTCAATCACTGTGCTGTGACAACTGAACATCCATGGAAAAAGAGGATCTTGAGCCCACCACACACCATACTAGAATTTATTTCCGATGAAATCTACAGTCCTAAACGTGGACAATAAAACAAGAAAGCTTCTAAAAGGAAATACTGGCGAATATTTTCATGACCTTGGGTTAGAAGAAGATTTCTTAAAGTGGACAGAAAAAGCAATACTTGAAAAATTACTGAGAATCTGGATTTCATTACCACGAAGAGCTTCTGTTCGTCAAATGACGCCATTAAGAGAGGGAAAACAGAAAACTCAGGCTGAAATAAAATATCGTCTATGTGTATAAAATCTCCCCACCAAAGGATTCAAATCCAGAACATGAAGAACTACTACAAAATTTTTTTTTTAATGTGGGTGGTTTCCTGGCTGGGAATCGAACCCAGGCCACAGCGTTGATGGTGCCCAAGCCTAGCACCAGGGAACCCCAGAACAACTACAAATTTCTAAGAAAAAGGAAGACGATCCAGTTGAAAAATGGCAAACGATCAAAACAGACACTTCTCAAGAGGATATACAAATGGCTGATAAACACGTGAAAGATGGGTGTCCTCACCGATCACCAGGGAAGTAAAACAGTGAGATGCCACCGCACTGTCACTACAATAGTTAAAATTAAAAGGAGTGACAATACCAAAGGTGGGGTCACTGAACCCACTTTGCTCGTGGACGTTTAATGCAATCATTTTGGAAAACCGTTTGGGAAAATCTACCGAAGCTGAAACGCGCGCACACCATTCCCAGCAATCCCACTCCTGGGCATTTGCCGAAAAGGAAGGATGCCTATCTCCACCCAGAGATGTGGACAAGAATACTCATGAGTAAGAGCCAAAATGTCAGAAACCACCCAATCCAACAGCAGAACAGAAAACTCGGGGGGCATATGTTCGCTCAGTGGGGTGCTCACAGCAATGAAAAAGAAGGAGCTACTGACACACGCGGCCCCCTGGATGAATCTCATAGACACATTATGCTGAGCCCGAGGCGCAGACACAGAAGGCAGCATTCTCTGTGATTCCATGTAAAGAAGCCTCAAAAGCAGGCACGACAAAAGTGTGGTGACAGAAGTCCGAAGAGTGGCTATGAGGGGAAGGCGAGGCATCGCAAGTTCCCCTGGGTAGACGTACAGTGGTGCACGCCCAGGTAAGACGTCAGCAAGCTGTACACGTAACGGTCCCACTACTGAATGTAATTTATATCTGAACAAAAAAATACAAAAAAAGTACATACGCTTTGGCTGGCAATTATGAGTCTAGCCATTGATCACACATGTGTGCAAAGATCACACGTGTACACATCGTGCCCTGCAGCCTTGTCTGTAAGAGCAAAGACCTGGGAACCACACAAGGCCCTTCGAGAGGGGCTGGCCAGCACGGTGGGTCATCCGTGGAATGAGAAACACTGATGTGGAAACACGCTCCAGACACACAGTCAAAGCAATTCGCATTTTTAACAGCTGCCTGGGATAGTCATGGTCGTGTATGTGCATGCTGATGCCCAGACAGGATCTGGAAGGACGGACCGCAGACCTGCTCAGATTCCGGGCCCTGCCACTTCCTAGCAGGGCAACATGGTCCTGATTCTGTGCTCACCGGGAACTCTCAAACCCACCCCCTAGGGTCTCCTCGGGGTTCGTGCACCCGGAGGAATGCTTTGAGCATGCTCACTGGGGCAGTCACAGCACACGCGGGAGTCAGGGGAACCCGGGTTCTGAGTCTATCTCTGGCTTTGCCAAGCACCCCAGAGCAAGGTGCTCCTCTCTTAGCCTGTTTCCTGGTCTCCCCGTGAGATCAAGTTATTACCTGCACCACACCGGTCACACGGGAGCACTTCATCATTGCTAACCAAGGGCCCCATTTTAGGCCAGGACTCTGTGGTACCAATTTTGAGAGCTCAGAGGCCTTCTGTGTTCATTTGTGTCCAGCCATTCATGGGAGACCCACTACCAACTGACCTGGGAACACCCCTCGATCTCTCTGCACCCCTGGGACTGAGGACTGGGACCAGGCGCTCAATGGGGAGACCTTCCGAGCCCTAAGTCTTCAGCACCACGATGGCGGGGGGCTGCACTCACATGGTGAAGTTCTCCTCCAGGAAGCAGCGGTTCCGCAGCAGACCCGCCCAGAGCTGCACGCCGATGATGCCAAAGATGAAGAAGACGAAGAAGCAGAGCAGCAGTACGTTCCCCAGCATGGGCAGCGTGTCCAGGAGCAGGTTCACCAGGATCCGCATACCTGGGAGGGGGCCGAGGTGGTCAGAGAGGGAGCAGAGGTCCCCAAGAGGAGAGGGGGAGAGCAAGGTTAAAGGAACAGAGAGGGGGTGGCGGGAGGAGAGTGGGGGGACACACAGGCCAGGGCTCCCTACTGCTCCCAGCCTGCTCGGTAGCCACCAGTATGTGCCCCTCGACCCAGAGGCCATGGAAATGGCTCTGGGTCCCCACCACACTGCCACTAGGCTGTGGATGGATTAGTAGGCATTTGTGGAGCAGCTTTATGTGCCAAGCGCTCCTCTGGGCAATGCACAATGTGATCCCCTACCATCTCCACGACAACTCGGTGAGGTTGGTGACATTGCCCCTATTTTATAGGAGAGGCCACCAGAGGTTCATAGCACTGAACCTACTTGCCCAGGTCACACAGCTAGGAAGTGGCAGGGTCTGGATTTAAACCAGGTGTTCCAACACCAACTCAAGCACTCTGTCCAGTACCCAGGGCCGGGGACCAAGGCGGGCTCATCTCACAGTGCCCAGCACCCGGCCGGAATGAGCACAGTAGGTGCCTAAGGAAGGTGCTGGAGTGTCCTTCATCTCCAGGGCAGTCAGGCCAGGTGACTGAGGGCCCATATCTCACTCCTGACACCTGCCTCTCAACAGGGTACCTAGAGGATGTGTGGAGGTGGGCAGCAAGGAACTAGAGCCAGCGTGTCCACCTGCGGCCCATGGCGGCTTTGAATGCGGCCAACACCAATTTGTACACTTGCTTAAAACATTGGGAAAACCACGCATGGGCCAGTTTTTTTAGCTCATCGGCTATCATTCGTGTGAGTGTACTTTATGTGGGGCCCAAGACAATTCTTCCAGTGGCCCAGGGAAACCGAAAGGCTGGACACCCCCAAACTGGAACAAGCGCCCTATAACGC
Organism: Lyroderma lyra; assembly: GCA_004026885.1. Lineage (NCBI taxonomy): Eukaryota > Metazoa > Chordata > Mammalia > Chiroptera > Megadermatidae > Lyroderma > Lyroderma lyra. The sequence continues at coordinate 23,886 of PVJL010006443.1, read as the reverse complement.
TTCCGAACGTTGGGCAAGCTAGCACAGGCCTTCCTGGTGCCCATTGTTCTCTCATTCATCAAACGCTTATCCATACGGCTGCGCGCCAGGCACATGGGGGATCACGGGACCAACAAGTCCCAGTGCTTGCCCACTCCGAGCCTGCAGGCTAGCGCCTGGGGGACAGGGGACCACAGTGTTGGAGGAAAGGGCCACGCCCGGGGGAGTGGGGACAGCTCCGGGAACATTCCTGGAGGGACCAACTGGAGCTGGGCCCTGCACAGGACAGGAGCGTGTGGCAAAGACACAGAGGTATAACCAGAGAGTGCACCAGGCCATGCTTGGGGGCACCAAGGAGCATGGGGCTCTGTGCTAGGTGACCGGCCAGGGACAGCCTGGAAGGGCTCTGGCACGGGGTCGTCCTGGAGGTGGAGCAGAGGCCAGCGGCAGGCACTGCGGGGTGACGAGAAAGGCCTCCAGAGGTGGCTCAGCCCAATTCCCACCCGCTGCTCCATGGCTGCTCCCCCGGGCCCAGCCTTTGTTGCTCAATTAATTTCATTTCCCTTGTTCTCCAGAATATTAAAATTCTGAAAGTCTCCTGGAAACCTCCCCAGCTGGCTTCCCTGAACGGCAGCCCCATCCCCCCTCCCCTCCCGCCTCCCCTTGCAGAGCTGGGCCCCCAGCTCACTTCAGGGCGCTCCCTGAGGCCCAGGAAGTCCCAGGGCCACAGAACCAAGGCACAATTATCTAATTAGGGACTCAGAGTGCATTTGTCACTTTTGTGAGAGGGAAAGGGAGCCACAGGATTAGGGAGTCAGGGGAGGACCCACGAGACCCCAGCTAATCCTCCTTTTATGCCCACAGTCAAGTAATTAGCCAAGCAAGTCAGCCAGTGCTGCCCTCGGTTCCCCTGCCACTGGGCACAGGCAGTGAAGGCAGAGACGAGAGAGAAACAGAGACAGAAAGAAGTGACATAGACGGACAGAGAAAAATAGAGATGGAACAGAGATGGAGGGAGAACAGAGGCAGAGAGGCGACCTTCAGGACCTGTCCCCTTCTGCTTCAGACCACGCATCTCGCCCCATACCTCCCCCCAGCCAAGCCCTCCTCCTCCAGGCAGTCCTCTCTGATTTCAGCTCCAGTGACCCATGAAGCCCTCCTGGAGTTTACTTGGCTCTCTTAGTGAGACTTTTCTGGCCCTCAGCCTGGCCTAGGGGCCAGGTGGGCCTTGATGGGGGCAGTCTGCAGGTTGAGGACCCTGCTTCCCCAAGCCAAGAAGGGAAACAGGACCCTTGAGCCCCCAGGACATCCAATGCAGCCCCTACTCTGGTGAACGCCCAGAGCATCAACCCGGGACAGAATGTCTGGGTCTCGGTCCTGGCTGGGCAGCTTTGAGGCAGAGCTTTCCCTCTCTGGGCCCCAGTGGCCTCGTCAATAGAAGAGGACAGTGATTCTTGTCCAGTCAGCCTCTCAGCCAGCCCATCTCCCCAGCCTCAGCTCCTTCCGTCCACCATACAGCGCCTGACCCCGCTGCTGCAACCAGATGGCAGAGGCCCCAGCATCCCTGCACCCCGCTCTGCACACACTCTGCCCGCCCCCGACACGGCCCGCCCCCACTCTCTGCCACAGGGTTCCTGTTAGGTGGTGCTGCCCTGAGGGCAATCCTGGGCCCACTTCCCAGGACAGGAACAGTTCCATGCTGCTGTGACCCAACCAGACCGACCCACTTCCTGTGCCTGCGCTGGGTCACCTCTAGGCCCTTGCACATGCTCAAAAGGCCATCGCTCCCGGTTTATATTCCAGCCGAGAGTCACCCCCCTGCTCCCCAGCCTGGGCTGGTGACCCTGCAAGGAGCTGCCACAGCCCCATCCCCACTCCATCACCACACCTGCTACACTGCTGGCCTCTGTGGGTTCACGGCTCCACCTCCCCTGCAGGGCCCAGGAGTGGGGCTCTGCGTCCTCCAGCCCAGCCCAGGGCCTGGCACAGCTCGGCCCCTCCGAGGGTGGCAACTTGAACAAATGAAGGAGTGGATGGCTCCCTTACACAAACTACGATGTGCCAGGCACTGTCCTAGGCACTAGGGCTACATCAGTTAAAAACAAAACAAGCAACAAAGCTCCCCGATCTCATGAAGCAGACATTCCTGGTACTGGGGTGAGACAGATAGAAAACAACAAACATCATAAATGAGTACCTTTTCCTGCGTGTTGGCTGCTAAGTGCTATAAAAACAAAAAGTGGAATAAGGAAGGGGTGGGGGCAGGGGGCAGGTGGATATAAATTGGGGGCCATCTCCCTGGCGAGATGACATAGAGCAGACCTGGAGGAGGTGAGGCCGTGCGCACATCTGAGGAGGAGGCCCAGAGGCAGGAGTGAGCCAGGCACAGCCCGGGCACAAGGAGGAGCCCCGTGTGCCTGGGGGAGCGGGCCCGGGGACCCGGAAGCCCTGCAGGCCAGCGTGAGGACTCTGGCTTCCATTCCTTGGCGTCGTGAGCGGGGGGGGAGATGTGGCCTGAGGAGTATAGACGGGTCACCCCAGCTGTGGGGGAAGAATGAACTGGGGTGTTCTGGGAGGAGGAGGGAAAACTGCGTACAAACCCGCGCGTGACCCCGGCATGTGGTCACACATCTCTGGAAAGAGGGCCCAGTCGATGGCCTCTGGGGCCAGGAGAGTGACAGTGACCACAAGGTGGCCGCCTGCTGAAGGCAGCCCCTGCCAGCCCCAGGGACGGAAATGGTGAGCTCCGAGAGTGGGGTCCAGGAGCCATGCCACCCTCCCGCCCTCCCTGCCGAGGGTGGCCAGGCCAGATGCTGGCTTCCTCAATGACACTCCCGGGCAGGAACTGGGCCTCCCGTCCATAGCGGCTGTCGCTCCCCCACCGCCACGACAATGCACATCCGGCGGGGCCCACATGACAAAGGCAGGGAAGGCGGGGGATGGGGCTGGATTCTGGAGACATTCCGAAGGTCAAGATGAGGGATGCGACGTGGGGTGTAGGAGGAAGAGAGAATCTGGGACATGTCCAAGGTTTGAGACCTGAGGCCAGAGGTGTGGGGTGGCCATCCATAAAGATAGGGCTCCAACTATATAGGTAAAGTTTGGGGTGCCTGGTGTATGAGGGCTGTCCGGAAGAAATCCAGCCATAAACGCCTCTATTTTTCATATGACATGGCTGGGTGCTTGCTGGATGGCCTTCGTATATCCATGTGATGTTTCGTAAGATATTGGGGTGAGGAGTTCAGGAGAGAGGGGGTGGCCTGGAGTATCATGTGTGTGGCACCAGGGTAGAGACATCTCCAGATGGCATTTAAAGTCCGGACCTGGGAGGGAACAGATGACAAGTGGGCAACTGGATGGAGCCGCTCAACCTTTTCACCCCTTTTCACTGGGGACCCCTAAACAGGACCCTCTGTTCTAAGGGAAGCAGCCAGGCAGAGGGACCCTTGGTGGCCGTAGGGGTCCTGGGAGGATATGGAGGGTGTGCTTCCTGCACCTCCCCTGGAGGTCCGGGTGCTCTCTGCAGAGGAGCTGTCAGCCCGGATTAGGGCGGCCTCTCTGCCAGGCCAGCTCAGAGAGAAACATCCGGGCGAGCAACAGCCCCTGCAGGGGGCAGAGCCCGCAGCCCCGCGGAGGGGAACCAGGCCGAGGGCAATGGGCCCGCAGCCGTCGCCTGGACACGGGGTTCCCCTCCCTCTCTCTAATCTGGCCAGGTGAGTGGAGGGCGCTGAGCAACCAACCGGGAGAAGCCTTCTGCTGCTCCTGCCCCTGCCAGTGCCAACTAATCAGGGGCACAGTGGGTGCCAGGGAGGCCGGGCCAGATAGCATACAACCCAGCATGAGGACACAGCTGCTGGCCTGGCCCAGCTCGGGGGGCTTGTAGCCTCAGTGCCCACTCCTGAGACAGGAAACACACCCCAGCCCAGGAGCGAGCCCCACTGCACCCTTCGTCCTAGGAGGGACCTTGGGCTCCTCCCCAAGCCCGTCATGCTCACGCCCTGGGGTGCGGGCCTGGCCTGTGTCCCACTGAAGGTCCTCGCACCCACTGTGCCCAAAGATCTACTTATCCTTCAAACATCCCAGCCCCCGCTCCTCTGTGAAGCCTCCTGCAAGTACAGGGTGGCCTTGCCCTCGGCCCCCACTGCCTCCAACAGAGCGCGTGTCCCACTGGCCCACAGCTCCTGGCTCACATGCCTGCCTGCACCTGAATCTTCACCATGACCCCACATCTGACCCAGGGCCTGGTCCGGTGGCCTTTCAGTAGATGTTCCTTTGGATGAATGAACTGATGACTAATGAATAACTACACAGCAGCCCACTCCCTTGATCTGCTGTCCCGCCCAGGAATCCCTGCCCCCTGATTTGTAGAGTAAACTTGGGGAGGGCTGCCTTCACTCTGCACCCCACCCCCCAGCATGTCTTCCTTCACCATCCTGGCTGCTCATTCCTGTTTCTGAGTCAGCTTCTCACCGGATGTGCTGGCCAGATGTCCCCCCACCCCCATCTCTTCCGAGAAGGCAGCAGCCCCCCCACTCCATTTTCCCTCTTCTCTCCCACCTCCTTCCTTCCCTACCATCCTTCCCTAGGAGGTCTGCTAGGCTTTTCTCCCACAGGACATCTCGGGGGCCCCTTGTGGGTCCCAAGGACAGACAGCCCTGAACCCCAGGGTGTGCCCAGGGTGACAGCCTCCTGCAGCTGCCCCCCCAGCTCCAAGTAAACACATGTTCAAATGCAAATAAGGAGCTTTTCATCCAGCACTGCTTCAAAGGGAGTCTCCCAGCTCCCTTTCCAAAAAATGCTCCCAGGGCCGAGTCCAGAAAGGAATCCTAGGACCTCCCTCCTCCGTCCACAGCACGGCGGGCCAGCCTGACCACCACCTGGCCGGGCACAGACTTGACAAAAAGGACCAGAGCAGGCCTGGACTTCGAAGGCCAGGAGCCGGCGGTGAGTCCAGGGCCCCTCATCTCACGGGCAATCGAAGACCCTGCGCCTCCAGGACCACACCGTTCTGAGACTGCTAAAGCCACGAATCTAGGATTCTGCAGCTGGATGATTCTGGGATTCTCTGTGACTCTCAGCCAGGCTAATTGCAAGACCCCAGGCATGTGAGACTCACCACACCAATGCACCGTGTCTTCACCTTCACTGGGCACAGTTTACTGCCCCATGGTCTAGTGATGGGGGGCTGGACCCCATTTTATGGATGGAGAAACTGAGGCATGAGAAATGGAGCCAAGCCCCTGGACAAGATCCCAGGGGCACACCCTGACCTAACTGCCCCAGATGCTACAGCCTAGGGTCCCGACACTGGGGCCCTTCCTCGGGAGGAAAGCAGGGGTGCGGCAGTTCACTGTACACCTATTCTCCGCCCACATGGAGACCAACCCACATGGAGGTGCCATGAGCCATCCCCATTGTGCAAACAACAGACCAAAGCAAGAGAAGAATCTTTCCCCAGGCCCCACAGCTACATTATGTGGGACCCAGCTCTGAATACCTGCAGAGGAGCTCTGAGGCCATGCCCCGTCCTAACCACTGTGCCATCCCACCTCCTGCCCTGCCCTGCCCGCTCAGCCTGCACAAGGCCCAGCACCTTGAGAACTCTGCACTCTGGCAGTAAAAGGCATTCGGGGGGACCTGGAGGGCATCATTTCAGCCAGGGGGCCTTTGTGTTTGGACCCTGGCTGTGGGTACGGGTCCTTCCTCATGCCCTGCAGATGCCCGTGGCTGGCCAGGATGCCCACACGCTAAAAGGAGAGAAAGGATATTGTGAAGAGGAGCATAAATCCCTGGGGTTGTGCAAGCACAGGTTCAAATCCTAGCTCTGCCCCTGGCCAGCTGTGTGGCCTTGGGCGGGTTACTCAAGCTCTCTCTGCCTCGGTTTCCCCATCTGTAAAGTAAGTACCACATTGGTACCGACACCCTCGGGCTGTTGTGAAGATGAACGTGATACAGTCCGTGCAAAGTGCCATGACACTTTATCGTAAGCCTTTGATAAATTTTAGCTGTTTACCATTATTACTTCATCCCCGGAAGAGGCAGAAAGTCACCTCCCGCGCCCCCTGACCCGCAGTCCTCTGCCCAGCCACTGGTCCCAGTCCGGCTCCGCCCCTCCACCTCTGCGCATGCGCAGGTGCTCCGCCAGGCACTCCCCAACCCTCTGCGCCCTGGGTGAGCTTCTTCCAAAACCAGCGTCTGGGAAGACATGCTGAGGCCACCACCCTCCGTCCTCTTCCTCCTCGCAGCACCTGTGAACCAAGCACGTACTGCACACAAGGCTCTGCGCTAAGCTCTTTACGTACAGTACGGCCTTTCATCCTTTAAAAGCATATGGAAACTGGGATTATTGACCCCATTTTATTGTTGGGGAAATGGAGGCCCAGAGAGCAGCGTCGCTTGCCCAGGGTCCCAGAGCAGGGAAGTGGAGGGACGAGACCCTAGGATCTGTCCGTGCAGAGCTGACCTCCCGTTCTTGGTCCTGTCCACTTGACAGTGGCCCTCCACACAGCACTGTCAGCTTTGCTGCCCTGTCCGTGGGCCCTGCACACTCACACCCCATCCAGGCCCAGCCCAAAGGTCCCTGCAAGGAGGTGCGTTTTGGCTGAACAAGGGACTGTGGTTAGATGGGGCTCTGGCAGGTGGGCAGTGGCCAGCCCAGGCTCAGCATCTCCCCCAGCTGCCCCTGAGCTCCCCAGGCTCTGTCCCACGCGCTTTGCGGCTGGGGCCGGGTGCGCTATGCCAGGTACAGATGGGACCAGCAGCTCATACTCAGCTGGCCCCGGCCTTAGCAGTGACTGCCCTAGTTTCTCACTGGCAGAGTAGGGGGGAGAGGGGAGCACTTTTCATATTTAAATGGCTTTGATATTTAAACTGCAACAGTTTAATGGGTGTGTAGGCTGGGTGAGGCCTGTAGTGGGCTGGTGCCAGGAGAGGTCACTTTTAGAGATAATCCAGCCCCATCTTGCCAAGGCTCAGAGAGGGCTAGTGACTTCTGAACAGTCACACAGCAAGGAAGTAGAACCCAGCCTCCTGACTTGTAGCCTGGTGCTTCCTGCCTCTCTTCCCGGCCTTCTCCTCCAAGCTGTCTCCTTCCCTTGATCCATCAGTGGTTGAGTGGCCAGGACAGAGACCTGCAGGGGTGGGGTTGGAGGGACACAGTTTGCAGGGCTTTGTAAAGCACACCAGATTTCCAGGTCACCCACCGTCCTGGACAAAATCCAAAACACACATCTAATCCAATCCCTCCTGCTCTGTGCAAGTAGGGAAACTGAGGCCTGGAGACACTAAGGAACTTCCCAGGTCACACAGCAGACTCCTGGCAGAGCTGAGAGATGGAACCTGCACTCCCTGACAACCCAACAGAGTCTCCCTGGTCAATCATGTCTTGAAACTAATTTTTAAACTGCAGGCAGCCACCCGCTCTCCACAACTCTGTAACTAATAACCTGTAATTTGGCTTTGCCTAGTCCCAGCTCTCCAGCCTGCCATCTAGTGGCAAAATTGAACGCTACGGGCTATTGTTGAAAAGAATGGATCCCAGGGCAGAAGCAGCTGTGAAGATAAAGGGGTGGATGTGGAATGTTCCAGGGAAAACATCTAGGGGGGAAAGGAGACAACCAACCAAATCTCTCAAAGAGGCACTTCAGAGAGCCTGTGTCCCCCGTGTCATGCATTCCCCCAGTGACTCTGGGAACAAAGCTGCCCCTCCTGTGGGTGGGAAGCTGGATCAATGCATCTGCTCTAGCCACCCGAGGCTCCTGGTGAATTACCCAGGAGTACGGTTTATCTTAAGGCCCCCTTCCAGGGGGAGGCTGGCAGTTCCTAAGATGGAGGAGGGGGGAGTGCACTGGTTATATTCTGGGTCCCAGAGGGTTCTTGCTCCCAACACTCCCCCATGCCGGGTTCTCAGAGCAAGAATGGTTTGTCAGCTGACAGGTGGAATCAGCAGGAAACCAGCGCTCCCACTCAGGCCCCTGGGCCTCCCAGTGCTGCCTATGAGCAGGAAGGAGGCCCCTAAAGCAGCACCCAAGCCCCTCTCTGGGCTCTCTGACCCCTGCAGCCTCCAAAATTGGAGCCTCAGGGAACACAGGGCCCATCCCTGCCCTTCTCTAGGGAACCAGGCAGACCGGCGCTGGGGATCTGGAAGTGACCTCCACAGCCAGGCGCTGTCTAATGAGCTCCTCACACAGCGGGAGAAGGAGAAATGGGGGAGGACAGACACACGTGCCCACAAACCCATCATGTGTGCATGTGTCACATGTACACACAGCCCACATATGCACACCCCCACGCGTGCACACCCCCCACATGTGCGCACCCCCTGCATGCACACATACCCCGCATGTGCACACCCCCTCATGGTACACACCCCCTGCATGCACGCATACCCCCCGCGCATGCACACTCC